>PVJA010026944.1:0-29089 GCA_004027025.1 Myocastor coypus | reverse complement strand
AAATGAGTGAATAAACAAATAAAGGTTCTGAAACAAGAAAAAAATAAATAAATAAAATTAAAAACAAAATAAAACAAAACAAAGTCTCCGATACCTTTAAAAAAAAAAAAAAAATGAAATTTAGCAGAATGCAGGGGCCTGGCGGGATGGCTCAGTGGTCTAAAGCGCCTGCTTGGGAAAGCTTGGGCGGCTTCAGGGACCGCAGTTCGATCCCAGGCACCACATGCTGCGCCAGCCCTGCCCTTGGGGCAGGCTGAGCCAGCCATAAAAATGAGTGAATAAACAAAGGTTCTGAAACAAGAAAATAAATAAATAAATTAATTCTTAAAAAAAAAAATAGGCTGGGGAGATAGCTCCGAGGCACAAGTGCCTGCTGGGCAAGTGCAAGGTCGTGAGTTCGAACCCTGGTCCCACAAAATAAATAAATAAATAAATAAATAAATAAATAAATAAATAAATAAAATTTAGCAGAATGCAAAAACATTTCTAAATAAGATCTGCCTTGGGGCTAGCGGGATGGCTCACTGGTCTAAAGCACCTTCTTGGGAAAGCTTGGGCGGTTTCAGGGACCGTGGTTCGATTCCCGGCACCACATGCTGCGCCAGCCCTGCCCTCGGGACGGGCTGAGCCGGCCATAAAAATGAGTGAATAAACAAATAAAGGTTCTGAAACAAGAAAAAAAATAAAAAATAAAAAAATAAAAAATAAGATCTGCCTTCTCAGCAGAGATACTACAGAGAAGTATATCTGGCAAAGACTAAGCCATATTTGGGGCTTTTTTTTTTTTTGGTCTCTGTGTGTGGTTGATACCTGTTTTTACTTTCAACCTTCAGAGAGGTTCTCAGATGAATTATTTTTGGTTTGTGTTTAGTACTGCCAGGGAGCACATCCCTCTGGGTACACCCAAATTCAGAGCTAGGTCACCAACTGCTGGGACCTCCTGCTATCTCAGACCAAAAAAGATAAAAACAATGGCTAGCTAAAGAGCTTAGATGAAGGGCTGGGGAGCTAGCTCCGTGGCACAAGAGCCTGGCTGGCAAGTGCAAGGGCATGAGTTTGAACCCTGGTTCCACCAAAAAAAAAAAAAAAAAGAGCTTAGATGAGCACCAACTTAGAAGGCTACAGGGTTAGGGGCATAACTCAGTGAAAGAGCACTTGCCTCACATACATGAGGTTCTGTATACAAACCCCACAGCACTACAAAAAAACATTTTAAGCTGAGGGTACTGCTTTACACCTGTAATCCTAGCACTTGGGAGGCTGAGGCAGAAGGATTGCCAAGAGTTCAAGCTTTGCCTGAACTACAAGGTGAGACCTTGTTGTAATAAAATTAAGAAAATTTAAAAATAACAATAAAATTTAAGAAAAAATCAGAAAGCTCCAGAGAAGGGCCGAGTGCTCAGCTTGCCTAGCATGCATGAGGCCCTGGGTTCAGTCCTCAAAAAGAAAAAGCTCTGGACAAGGTGGGTCCTAAGGTGCACTCCTACAAGCCCAGTGACTTATGAGGCCAAGAAATTGCAAACCTAGAGGCCTACACAGGCAATTTAAATTTAGCAAGGCTCTAGTTCAAAATAAAAAGTGAGCTGGCAACAGCTCAAGAGTGGTAAAGGCACTTGCCTAACACGTACAAGGCCCTGGTTCAATCCCCTTAACACACACATGGGTACATGAGAAACAGAGATACAGAGAGACAGAGACAGACAGCATGACAAGAGAAAGGAGAAGAGATAAAGAGAAGATAATGAAGGAGGAAGAAGGAAGGGGCCAGGTATGGTGGCATATGCCTCTAATCCTAGCACTCTGGAGGCCGAGGCAGGACTGCAAGGGCAGGCCCAGCCAGGGCAATGTAGTAACTTAGTAAGTCCCCGTTTACGATCCTCCTCTTCCCTCAGTCTCCCAGAGTGCTGGCACTATAGGCATGCATAATTGCACTGGGCTGAGTGCCTCATTTCTCATTACACAGTCTACCTTTAAAATTGGTGCAAGAAAACTGGAATAGTGGCTGTTCCTATGGCAGAACAACATAGATCTGTCCAGTGTTCAACTGTCAAGGTGCTACATCAGAGCATTACAAGTTGCCACTAACTATAGTGATGAACAGAAAGGGTGTACAGTACAATGATACAAGAATAAAATTTATACTGTGCATGATCACAGGGCAGCAGTGATTGTTATTGGGGGAGTAGAAAAGAAAAATAAAAAAACTATATTTTTTTTTTAATGTATTTGATATAACTCAAGACTCATAGTGATCCTCCTGTTTTCAGCTCCCCCAGGGCTAGGATTATAGGCATGCACCTCCATGCTTGGTCTCAGTGGCTAGCTCAGTGTGCCTGGGTGCAGGGCTGGTGCAGCTTGTTGTACCAGGGATGGAACCCCAGTCCCTGTGCTTTGCCCAGGCAGATGCTTAGTCTGCTGAGCTATCTCGTTGGCCCTAAAGCAATTTATTTATTTTTTTTAAAGATTTATTTACTTATTTATCTTAAACCTCATTTATTTGTTTGTGTTATGGCTGGCTCAGCCCGCCCTGGGGTGGGGGTGCACAGCATGTGCTGCCAGGGATAAAGGAGCAGTCGCAGCGCTTGCCTTAAGTTTTCTCTGCAGGTGCTTTAGACCACTGAGCCATCTTGCTGGCTCAACAATTTAAATATTGTACTGCTGTGGGCATGGTGGTGCATGCCTGTAATCCCAGCACTTGGCAAGCTGAGGGAGGAGGATCATTGGTTATTTGAGACCAGCCTGGGCTATGAAGTGTGTGCGAAGCCAGCCTGAACTACACAGTGAGGCCCTGTCTCAAAAAGACGATAGATAGATAGATAGATAGATAGATAGATAGATAGATAGATAGACAGACAGACAGACAGACAGACTGATAGAATCTGCTGATGAACACAGGTTAAACAAAGGTGGGATGAAGGTCATTAAACAAATACTGGAAAGGGGCTGGGGAGATAGCTCCGAGGCACAAGTGCCTGCTGGGCAAGTGCAAGGTCGTGAGTTCGAACCCTGGTCCCACAAAAAAAAAAAAAACAAATACTGGAAGGATGGCTCCACCTGAGGTCAAACACCAACCCTTGCAGCGCTGGTTGCAGGTCTGGCCGAGGAGCGGCGAAAGCACTTAGCAACTACCTACATAATGCCCGGTGCTAAGCCCGAATAGTTTGCTTCACTCAAAAAACATCTTTGAGATAGGCAAGCACTTCAATTTGCAGAAACAAACAAGAGAAATACGGGCCTTAAATCAGTTCACACTATCAGAGAAACTTGGCCGTTATTCTTTTGAGTTCTCCGAAGAAACAGCTCTTCACATTTTTCTGCCTCAACCTATCCCGCGGGCTCCCATTGTTCCCATCAGGAAGCCGGCCCCTTTGCTCTGCTAATCCTCTCAGTCACGAAGCATGGGTGGGCACAACCTCAGGCAGGAAGCACAGCTCTGGATTAACACCCCACAGCTATTATCACAAATCAGATTTCAAACTCATCCTTTCTTGGTAGGCTTTCCATGCTTTTAAAAAGGATTGAGGGACATGAGATACCTTGTCACCTTGGCCCAGGTTCTCGGACTTCACTTCGTATAAAGTTTTCCAGTTGGTGTTGCCCCCTCCTAGCCCCCCACTCTTCAGGTCAGAGATGGAAACACCATCTAAGGCTTGTCCTTCTGCATCAAACCTGAAAAACAAATTCAGGAACTTTATGCACTTCTCCCATGTGCTACTTGCTCCTACAAACTAAATGTGAGCCCCTGTCTTTTGCTGTCACATCAGTCATCCAATGAGGGTGAAGTTGGTTATTTCTTCATTGTACCATTGTCTACTAAAGAACTAGTGTCTCCTCTTTCATCTCATTTGCTTTGATGCCCTCCAGTGGTCACAACAAACAGTGCCAAAGTGCCATGGATCCTTGTCCTGCACTGGCCATGCATGTCAGAAGTGGCCCAGATCAACTAATACTCAGAGGACTAAACTAATGCTACCTCAGTAACAGCTGTGATTTTTTTTTAAAACTTTTTTTTTTTTTTTTTAATTTTCTTGTTTCAGAACTTTTGTTTGTTTATTTATTTTTATGGCCGGCTCAGCCTGCCCTGAGGGCAGGGCTGGCGCAGCATGTGGTGCTGGGGATCGAACGACGGTCCCTGCAGCCGCCTAAGCTTTCCTAAGCAGGCGCTTTAGACCACTGAGCAATCCTGCCGGGCCCCCAGCTGTGCTTTTATTATCACTGAAATATACTGGAATGGAAAGGGACAGGTAACATATTGTAATAGATTAGACAAAGATGTTCCCGTGGTGGAAAACCTATTAAGCCCAATCGGCTACTCTAAATGATTTTATAACCTAAAGTCATCTATCAAAAGGCACTATTTGCTTTCTTGTAGATTTACCATTCATTTAGGGATATAGGAGTTTGAAGTTGGGGCCTTCACACTGAGCTCTTTAAAATTTTCAGACAGGGTCTCACTAAATGACCCCCGTTACTCAGGCTGGGCTTGAATTTTTGGAAAGGATTTTTTTTTAAAGCTAGTTCAGGCTGCCTTAAGAGCCAGTCTTGTGCAGCTTGTGGAGCTGGGGATTGAAGCATGGTCCCCTGTGCCTGACTGCATTAACCTAAGTGAAACTTTATTTTATTTATTTTCCTTTTTTTTTGGTCTTTTTGAGACAGGGTCTCATTGTGCAGTTCAGGCTGGCCTTGAGCTCACTTTTGTAGCCCAGGCTAGTCTCGAACTCACACCAATCCTCCTGCCTCAGCCTCCCAAGTGCGGGGATTACAGGCGTGTGCCACCACGCCTGGCTCATTTTACAGTATTTTTTATTTTTATACATTTATATTAGGATATTGTACAAGTTTCAAAGCAAATAAAATCTTGGTGTATGTATTTAATGCATAACAACTTTTAACAACTGAGCTAACTGGCAAAGCCCCTGGGCTTGAACTTTTGGTTCTACTGCCTCAGCCTGCCAGAGTGCTGAGAGTACAGATGGGTACCACTACCCTTGGCTTAAGTGTATCTTCTTAGTGAGATGTTACTTATCCCAACATTAAAGTCAATTAATTAGCACTGAATTATTACTTAAAACAATCATACTTCTTGACTGCCTATCAGTTGATCTGAGGTAAAACAAGCCACAAAGTGGCTCAGGACCATACTTGTAGCAGAGAGCAGTTACCATAAGCTTAAAAACATCAAACATGATCCAAAAGATGGGTTAAGTAGAAGCTAACCACATATAGAACAGACCTCCTAAAAAAAGCCCTCCCACAGGATGGATTATGCCCTATGCTGCAGACAGCTGCCTTCTCCCTGTCAGACCACCAGCTAAATTGTCACAGAAGCAGGCAAGATTCATAAATCTGCTTCACCACCAGCTGCCCGAGTTTACAGTTTCAGGGCAGCTGTGAGATGGCCACGCCCTGGCAAGAGGCACAGAGGCTGCAGCGAGCCTTGGCATGGAGCAGCAAGGATGTGGGAGCAGGCAGGGGCTGCTGGGAGGCCAGCACGCAGCTCCAGGTGAAAAACCATACACCAAACGATACTATCAAGGAGATTGTAAGCCATACTGACCTCACAACCGGAAACACATGGGAGTTGTCTACCTCAACAAGGATCAATACATATTGTGAGCTAATAGTACACAGTCTTTTCTGGAACACCTTGCACGTGGCAATGGCAGGGACCCCATTTTTTGTCAGCACCAGCCTCTTACAAAAGTTTTGTATGTTTACCTCTGAGCACAGGAAATTTGAATCATAAAGCCTGTACCATGACACATTGGTTTAACTGCTAGTTGCCTCTACCCTACTTTCTTGGCCATACCTGTCCACAGTGGCCTAGAAGCCAGGAATGAGTCAACTCTGCCACCAGGGACATGGAAACCTCTTAATGTACTGGATTAGAATTTCTCAACCCATCTTTAGAAAAATGTTATTTCCCCTTTCACTTCAGACTATGTTTGCACCCTATTCTGGGCCTAGACTGGGGTGGAGAACCTACGGCACACGTGCCAGACTGAGCTATCTGCTATTACTCCAAGCTCCAAAAGGTCTGCCATCGCTGGTTTAGATGGTATCAACTACATAACAGAAAGGCTCTTCGGTTACCTCAATTGGGCCTAGAAATTCACTGATTTTTAACCAAATATGCATGCAAAAATAAAATGGTGAGCACAGTAGTTTCAGAAGCTCCAAGGAGATAACTATCATCAAAGACAACTCGGAGGCAACAGAGCAAGGAGAAAGCCTGCCCTTTTTATAATAAAAACCTCCCCTTGTGAGAGTCAAGATCTAAATTCTAGGGCCGGTGAGATAGCGCTGTAGTCTAAAGCACCTGCTTAGGCAAGCACAGGGACCGCAGTTCGACCCAGCACCAAATGCTGTGCCAGCCCCACCCCCAGGGCAGGCTGAGCTGGCCATATTATAAATAGATAAAGTTAAAAAAAAAAAAAAAAAAGATCTAAATTCTAATCGTAGGTGGAGCATGTGCTACATGAACTTCCCTTTGATCAACATCAAGTTATTTTGTCTGGGGCATATACAGACAATGTCTTTATGTAGCCTGGGATCACAGATACTGACAGGTGAAATACGAACACCTCAAGGCAGATATGCAATTAACCTGGGGTCATGCTCTAAAGCCTGAAAGTACACTGACCAAGAAAAAAAAGAAAAAAAAAAACAAAACCATAGCTATTTGTGGTCAGATGATCAACAGGCCCTGCCTTATAATGCAGTACAAGCTACTAAAATAGTTAAATAGGGGTTGGGGATTTGGCTCAGTGGCAGAATGCTTGTCTAGCAAGCTGGAAGCCCTGGGTTTGGTCCTCAGCACCAAAAAACAAACAAACAAACCTCCCCTAAAAAACAGTTCAACCCAAAAAATACAGTAAAATGAAATAGTTAAATACACGCAGGTGGGTCATACTCATGAGCAGGGCTTGTGAGTGATGTCATGTGGCTATCCAGCAGATGTTTCGGAAATACTAGAACTACTGGTTTCCATTAGACTCAAAAACTCCCTGAGGAGTATGAAATACAGCCTAATTCTTGAGTCACTTAAATTCTAAGACATAGTTGGAAAGTGACATATGTTCCCGGATCCTGTGATTATAGCTATACAAATTATTAAGCTTGGGCTAAAATGTTTTCCCTGACCACATCAATTCTTGCCTACTATGTTTCAGGCTCAAATGCTCCAGAGTTTTAATGTCTTAAAAAGCCAGATCTAGTGAGATTTTCATAGCCTCCCCTTCATCCCTTGAGTGCTGTGGGAATAGTGATACAGCGCCAACCAAAGGCTGCTGTTTCCATCATGCTCTATCTTGTGAACAGACACAAGAAGATGCGCCCAGCACCAGAGCCTCCACGCTCTCCCCTTCTACCGCAGGTCCCACTGCTCAAGCCTGGGAGCAAAAGATGCCCTAAGCATAAAATCCCCAGTCCACAGCTAAGCCTGGCTGCCCCTGCTTCTTCAGGGTTGAGGTCAGCATGCGGCCCTTACATTCTAATTGCCTCTTTCCAACTCACCAGGTTTGTCATGGGATTAGGGTTTGTCAGTTTTAGGGCTTTAAAGTCGTTCTCTCAGAAGGCATATGCCTCCAAGAAATTGAGAAATGGCTCCATTCAGTCACAAAGCCTTCTGCTTGCTGGAGAGCTCCCATCCTCAAAGCCTGGGCTCAAATATGCCCTTGGCTTAGCTCCATAAAACCTACCATCCGCGAAGCTTATAGGCCTCAGGGATGTCGGGATTCATGATGATAGTGCTTGATGACAGCACAGAGAGGCTCCGTCCACCAAAATCAGAAACTCTGGCTCCTTTTATGGCCATCACAGGCTGTCTAGAGCCATCAAATTTGTCAGCCTGTAAAACAAACACCAAACACACAAGCATCACTGGCAGGAGGAATACACTGAATATTTTTGGAGAAAACAAGGAAAATAATCAGTAGTAGAGTGAATATAATCTATGTGTGCAGAATCTATAGGCAGATTTCATACACAGGAATCCTGAGAAACACATCAAAACTGATCTATCAGTACTTTCCTAAAGTTAGAGGAAGGAGAACTTCACTACAGAAAGTGGGTATCACAGCACACCTCACAGAAGTAAAAGAAAAGACTTCAAATGATCACAAAAGGGGAGAAAAAAAAGTCAGCACAACCCTTTACCACCTAGGCAGCCAAAGCCTCACAGGACAAGATAATGTACCTGTGGAGCTCTTTCTGTGTAATGCAAGTACTTACATCTTCTCCCCACAGAGTGGCAGTTACCACTTTCCCTGACGTGTCCATCAGGTAGATATTTCTCTTAGCAACTTCTCTGTTGTTAGACTTTACGGTGATTTTAGTGGCATCTTCATAGCTCTTGCAGATCCCAATTATGTCTAAAACACAGGCACCAGGTCTTAGCAGAAGAGGTCAAGTCTCCTCATAGAGCATGACCAAAGGCTGAATGGCAAGCACCCAAGGTGTGACCAGCCACACTGCAAATCATCACCATTCTTTGTCCCCAAACCTGGACTTACCCACAAGTGTGTCTTTAGACTTGTTCTCCAGATCATCAACTCCTGTGAAATCAAACTGAACTGTAGGTAAATGATGATCATCTTCACAGGGCACCACAGAAGTCTCGTTATTGAAGGTCATCTCATAGTCATTTTTAACAGCCGAGAACTGTTTGTTAGCAATCTTTAGGGTGCCTTTTGTGAAATAATACACCTGTGAAAGAAACCAAGCCACGCAATGCAAGACAGCCCAATCTATCAGACTCAGTCCTCCAGTGGACAGCAGTCTGTTCATTCCTGATCTACCAGACAACTCGATGTATCAGTTCTTTTTTTTTAAGTTTTATTTATTTATGTTTTTCTTGTTTAAGAACTTTTTTTTGTTTATTTTTATGGCCGGCTCAGCCTGCCCTGAGGGCAGGGCTGGCGCAGCATGTGGTGCTGGGGATCAAACTGTGGTCCCTGCAGTCACCCATGCTTTCCTAAGCAGGCGCTTTAGACCACTGAGCCATCCCGCTGGGACCCACGGTATCAGTTCTAAATCAGTATTATGGTACCTTGTTCACTTCAATGAGGGGGAAGAACTTGTCCACTTGATCATTGAAAGCAGTAGCTCTGATTTCACCCTGTAGAGAAGCACATGAAAACAGGTTATTTATAATGTCAAAGTCAATTAGAGTAGGGAGAAATTCAGTAAGCGCCCCCGTAGGATGGGCACAGGGGTATGTACCTGTAGTCCCAGGACTTGGGAAGCTGAGGCAGGAGAATTGCTATGACTTCGAGAGCATGGGCTACACAATGAGTTCAAGACCAGGCTGAATTACATAGTGAGAACCTGTCTCAAAAATCAAGCCAGTGCTAGGGATATAGTTCAGCAGCATAAGTGTCTGCCTGGCAAGTGTGAAGTCCCGGGTTTGGTCCCCAGAACCAAAACACAAAACAAAAACAAAAACAAAACCACCACCACCAAAAAAGAAATATATATATATAATCCTCAAATTACCTATTTAGTTGTTCCAAAAGTATTTTAATATATATGCTAATTTGTTTCATTTATACTACTAGTTTCTCTTAGCTCACCAAAAACCTTTGTGCTATTATCCATTTCTTCTCTGTCAAGAGAATCTTTTTGGTTTATGTGCTATCCTAAGTAACGACTACTGTTATTCTCTAATTTTGCTATGAAGTTTTATTTTTTAATAAAATGAAAAAATTAAAAAGCTAAATTCTATAAACAAAAAAGCAAAGTAAGAGCAAACATCCTCCTCAAACAAAAAATGAAACAAAATCAGTTTGGCCAGTGAAAAGCAGGCCACTCTGACATTAAGGTTATACCTTCAGAACAGCAGGACAAGCACAAAATACCCAAGCTTTATAAACTTCAACTTAAGAAATTTAAGTTAAAACGACATTTAATTTTCTGACAATAAAAACAAAAATATTGTGGATGCTGAGTGACACGACTGCAGCCCACACTTCCACGAGGAAGCAAGCCACACCAGGGTGATTCACCAGCTTCCCTCACGCTCACAACTTAAACAACAGATTACTCCATGCTTGGGAGCCACTGCCAGAAATGGTACCACAAGTCACGTTCCGAGCTCTGGTGACTTAATTATCATTTACTTTTCTGTCAGTCAAACTGTTTATAGATGGATGAGACTTTTACATTGTTGAGATCTTAGCCAACTTTGGCTTAGACCGAAAATCTGCAGAAAACTTCATTCTAATACTGATTCTGCTATCACTTAGCCAAAACATCCCTATCAGGAAGAAAAAAAAAGGGGGGGGGGATTTCCCTCTAGCCTCTTAGGGGTTTGAACAAATAAACATGCATCAATTTGAAAAGAATGTTTGTGGTGCTGGGGCGATAGCTCAGTAGAATAAGCGCTTCCTTGGCAAGCAAAAGGTCCTGAGTTCAATCCCCAGTTCCAAAAAAAAGAATGTTTGAAATACATTTAGGAATTACAAACAAAACTAATAAACAGATAAAGCAGCAAAATTCCAAAGGTTGGAGAGTTTTTTTTGTCCTACCATAGGGTTTTGCTGTGTTGAAATAAAGCATAGAATCTGTGATCAGATCCCATTTCTCAAAAGCCATTCTCTGTACAAAGTGGCTGTCTCCTGTTCCATGCTGGGACCCAAAGTTCCACCCTGCAGACATCCCACCCTGGGGCTCCAGCAAGTCAGACAGAATGTCTCCAGCTTCTCTGGCCCATGAGGCTACTTATATACTCAGAAAACTCGTTTCTAACTTCTGCTACAAAGGATTTTATGACTGACTTTTAGCCCTCAACTACAGAGGGGATCAGAGAGTCACAGCAAAGGGACAGACGTGACGGCAGTGGCCATGTTTCTTTCTGGCCTGCGACATAGGCCTGCAAGGTGAGCCCTGTGTACAGTGTCCTCCACTCCACCCTCACTCACACTTTCGTCCACCAGTTCTAGAGAGAAGAGCTTCCCTTCCCCTCGAGAATTGCTCCAGGTACGGATCTGACTCTTGTTGGTAACACGAGCACAAATAGTCCATCTAAAAAACAAATAGGTTCCATTAGCACTTGGTATTTTATTTGGACTAATGAACAAGAAATCATCTTTCTATGGCCTTTCTAACCTCATGCATATCTCATTTGTCAATGTTAGCTGTATTTTAATCTAGTTAATTAAGACCCAAGATGACATACAAGCTTGACAATTTATAGGAAAAACAAATAGTAAAAAACATACAAGGAGGCTTAACACTAACTCATTCTCCTGTCAAGTAAGTAAATTTATAAGCTCCCTCCCTTCTCCAAAATCCATCACCAAGGCAACAGTATCTCTTTAATGGAAGGTTCCAAACCAGGGGAAAAAAAAAAAAAGTAGTAATACCAGCAATCGCATTTTTGTTATGGCAATTGATAGAACTGGTGGTGCTATGTTTGGAACTAAAATATCCCCCAGCTCAGGGTAGTGGTACATGTCTGTAATCCCAGCAACCTGGAGGATGAGGCAAGATGACTGCATGTTTAAACCCTGGAAAACTTAGCAAGATGCTATGGTAAAAAATAAAAAGAGACTGCAATATAGTTTAGTGCTATGGCCCTGTGCCCAGTCCCCTACACATCAAATCAATCAACCATCTCCACCCAACAGGTTCACACTAGGGCTTCTCAATGGTGACCAGCTCACAAGGGCTCTGCCTTCATCTGTGAATTAACCCATTGGTGGACTCAATTTGATGGCGTTATTGAGAGGCGATGGAAACTAAGAAGGCAGGGCTGAACTGGAAGGGGTGTGTTGTGACTCAGCCTGAACCTGATCCTCAGTCCCTTCCTCTCTGGCTCTCTGCTTCTGGGCTGCCATGAGGTGAACAGCTTTGTGTCTTCCATACACAGCCATTGAACCTGGACTGAAGCCTTGGAAACTGTGAGCCAAAACAAACTTCCTGCTCTTTTAAGTTATCATTCTCAGGCATGTTATCACAGCAATGGAAAGCTGGCTAACACAGGGGTCAAATTCTTGTCTCATTTCTAATGCATGCTGAGTATAAATACCAAATGTGGTGCTCTTGGGCCACGAAAGGAAAACACATTGAAGCAGTGTGACCTTAGACATGGGACGCTGCATAAGGTGATGACCTGGCCTAGTGCCCACCCTGAACAGAGGTGTCAGGCATACTCACCATACTTGTAATTTTAGAAGGGATAAAGTCTCCCTTTTATCACCAAGTATTGAGGTATAAATAAAAACCTATCTGAATGAATTCTGAAAAAAGGACTCTAATTCTCAACACTTTAATTTTTAATGGGAAAAAGTCATATAAGAAATATATGTTCAGTATATATTAATGCGATTAATATAAATAGTACATATTATCTTAGCCAAAGTAAATCATGGTAATAATTTTTAGACCAAAAGCGACCTATTTATAAGACAAAATACCTTCTGCATTAACACAAATATTTATTTTTATTCATAAGCCTAGTAACTGCATCTTTATTTTAAACAGTAAATATTCTTAATTTCAAATTCTTTGAAAATAGTAAACTCCACAGTGGCAAACTGCTGTTTTTGTCATTGTTTTTTTTTTTTTTTTGTCATTGTTTTTGATAAGAGTTAAAGACTGCTGCAGTTTACAACCTCCTCCACCTCAGCTAAAAATGAAAGAGAAAGAGAAAAGAAACCCATTTATGTGGTGGTGACCACAAGGAACCCACAATACCACAATAGCTTCCTTTGTCTTTTTTTTTGGCAGGACTGGGGTTCCAGACTGGGGTTTGAACTCACGACCTTGCACTTGCCAGCAGGCACTTGTGCCACGGTGCTATCTTCCCGGCCCCCACAATGGCTTCTCACACCATTTTCTCAAGGATATTCTGCTCTTGTTCCACACAGCAACTCACTTGGACTGGTATGGCGTGAGGCTGACGATGGGAACCACTTTGGACTGTGTCCCCCCAGAAGCGTGCAATGGGCTGGGCCCACCAGGTTTTCCAAATGTCTTTGAGGCACCGTAAGCCTTGGGTACAGCAGAACCTTTACAAACACATACATACAAAATGATAAATCATTATTCTACTAAACTTTTATAAGTTTTACAACATTTCTTAGCACTGATGTGCCACAGTGAAATCATACAAGATCAGTAGCAAAGTTTCACCTTTTTATCCTCTAAGAAATAAGCAGTCAGATATAGTCTGAAGCAGGAGGCCAGCAAAGCCATTGCAAAGGAAGTCTGGGCACACTGGAGCCCACAGCTGTATCTGCTGACCTAAGCCCCGAGGTCGACAGCGACAGGGACAAGTCTATACAACCTCTTTTCTGAGGACCACCCTCTAAAATGTCTCTTCAATTGTTGGCAAGAGAGTGAAAGAAAATCAATTTTCTTTTCAAAATGTATTTGTTATGAGGTCTCACTATGCAGCATTGACTTACAGTGATCCTCCAGTTTTCAGCCTCTCCAGTGCTGGGATTACAAGGGTGCACTACCATGCCTGGACTCAATTGCTGGCTCAGCATGTCTAGGGGTCGGGGCGGGGCTGGCACCAGCACAGCATGTGATGCTCAGGATCGAACCCCAGTCCTTATGCTTGCCTAAGCAGGCACTTGGTCTACTGAGCTATCTCACTGGCTCTGAAAGCCAACTTTCTTTTCTTTTTTTTTTTTTTTTTTTTTTTTTTTTGGCGGGACTAAGGTTCAAACTCATGACCTTGCATTTGCCAGGTAGGCACTTGTGCCTTGGAGCTATCTCCCCAGCTCCCTGAAAGCTAACTTTCTTGATGGGGAAAACTGATGGCAAATCATTAGTCTCAACAGGATGTGATGGCCCTATATGATAGACCCTGGTGGTGAACGACTACTTTCACCTACCCCAGGATGGGAAGTCTGTAAAATGATGTTTAGTTGGGAACACAGGCTGGGAATCAATGTTCAGTCAAGGCGCAGGGACAGCGTAGCCACTATGACTCTGCCTCCTTTACTCAAAGCTACACACCTATTCATAACAGGGAAGAGGCAGGGCAGGGAAGCCCATTAGCAGAAGGTTTCCTTTATCCAGACACTATACAGCTTCAACCTCCAACCTAGAAAACCTAATTTGGTTCTATGATTTTGTACAAAAACATAACCTCAGAATAGAATTTCACCAAAAAGATAAACCCATTATTTATTTACTGAGTTTCTACTGCATGTACCATATTACTCCAAGTAGCATTGCAGTGAGAACAGAATACATAATTTTATTAATCACATAATGCACCCTTTCTTGAGCCAGGGATAGCTCAGCAATATAAGCACCTGCCTGGCCAGCACAAAGCCCCAGAGTTCAATCCCAGGTACCATAAAAACAAACAAATCAAATCAAATCAAATGAAGCACCCTTTCTTCCAATGTGTTTTGTTTTTGCTGTGTGGCTCAGGCTGGCCTTGAACCCACGATCTTCTTGGTGCAGTCTCCTGGGTGCTGGGATTCCAGGCTTGCACCCCTGTGCCAGCTTCTGTCCATTTCTTTTCTTGGTCCCAGGTAGCCCTCCCTCATTACATGTCTAGTCTATTTTCTTTCATAACTCAGTTTTGGGATCATTAATCATTAAAAATAAATTTCAATATACAGTAAAGCACACACAGACAAATGGAAAGGTAAATCTGTGAAGGGAGAGGAAAGAATAAATAATGCACTACTTGTATTTCAGCTTCTAAGAAAGATGCTTTTAGATTACTCAGCTTTCCTATTCCACTACACCCTTCAACAGTACATAACTTGAGAGCTGTGTATGAAGGTCCAACCATAAAGGAAGACAAATAGATGACAGATTCAAAGAATTTTGTTTGTTCTTGTTTTGTTTTGAAACAAGGTCTCGCTATGTAGGTTGGACTGGTTTAGAACTCACTGTGTAGCCCAAGCTGACGGAAAACTGGAGGTGATCCCTTTGTCTCAGCCTCCCAAGTCTGTGCTATTATGTGCTACCATGTTGGGCAGATTCACAGATATTAGTAGACAAAAACAACAAAGACCAATGAGGAAAAGTCGCATGCCCTCAAAGTTTCACAGAAACATTAGTGACGTCTTGACCTGCTTTTCTTAGAACTCTGCATTAAAAAATAGAAACTAATAATTGAGGAGAGGAGAAAAGGAGGCGTATCTGATGTTGTGACAGAAAAAACAGACCTCTAAAAATATATCAAACTACATTGTACAAATTGTAATTTTTAGTGGTGACTTCCCAGATTGAGAGGTTCCTAAAACAAAGGCCCAAGAGTAAACAAAATGATTCCATCAGGGTCTCTCAGGACCTGCTGCAGAGAATGTTAAAAGAAGAAACTATTTCTCTTCCATGAGACTGAGAGAAGCAGAACCTATGACCTATTAATTATTCTGTCCTCAAGCAAACTAGAGTCCAACACAGGAAAACTGGAGACAGCCAAACACAATTTAGTAAGTGGATGCTAGAGTTAAAATGTGAGATTCTTAGAGGCATGCAAACTCATAGAAAGGCAGAGAGATGGAAGAAACTATAGGACTAGATAAGCTATTAACTGAGGAAAATATGATCACTCTTTTTTTTTTTTTTTTTTTTTTTTTTTTGTCTTTTTGAGACAGGGTCTCGCTATGCAGTTGAGGCTGGCCTTGAGCTCACTTTTGTAGCCCAGGCTGGTCTCGAACTCGCACCAATCCTCCTGCCTCAGCCTCCCGTGTGCTGGGATTACAGGCGTGAGCCACCACGCCCGGCAGAAACTTTTTGTTTATTTATTTATTTTTATGGCCAGCTCAGCCTGCCCTGAGGGCAGGGCTGGCGCAGCATGTGGTGCTGGGGATCGAACTGCAGTCCCTGCAGCCACCTAAGCTTTCCTAAGCAGGCGCTTTAGACCACTGAGCCATCCTGCTGGGCCCTGATCACTCTTATTTTATTTTATTTTTTTATTTTTTATTTTTTTGCTTTTTGAGACAGGGTCTCACTATGCAGTTCAGGCTGGCCTTGAGCTCACTTTTGTAGCCCAGGCTGGTCTTGAACTCACATCAATCCTCCTGCCTCACCCTCCCGAGTGCTGGGATTACAGGCGTGCGCCACCATGCCCGGCTTGATCACTCTTATTTTAAAAGACTGTCCCTAGGTATAGTGGTGGATGTCTGTCATCCCAGTACTTAGAAGCCTGTGGCAGGAGGACTGCTGGAATTCCAAGTCAGCCTGGACTAGAGCGTGTTCAGGACCAGCTTGTACTAACCAGGGAAAGCCTGTCTCAGAAAAACAAAACACAATACAATACAACAAGACTATCACTTTTTCAATCACACAGTCTATAAGAAGGATTAGAATTACTGCTCATAGGACAACTCTTGTCATGTATAACATTATTTGAATCCTGCCGCACATGACTGACAACTCATCCCGGTGCAGCCATCTTACCTGCTCCCGAGCTCCCATTCTGCTGCTGGGGCCTGCCAGGGGCCGGACTGGCTGCTGTAACTGGAGGGGGAAGTGCTTGTGGCTGCCCTTGTCCTGAAGATCAAAACGGAAAGGCTGTTTTAATGCAAATAATTGAAGCTAAGCAATATGAACTTAAATGGAAGAAATACTCTGGGAAAAATGTAAATTTTTTATTTCTTGCAGATCAGAATTTCCACCGGGACACTGGATTACATGGGTTTTCAAAAGGTTCACTTTTCTGTTTTCGTGATAGAAAAGGTTTACCTTTTACCTCTTTATAATTGATAGCTTTCAGGTTTAATGAGGTTTTCCCCTAAAGCCTTACCCATTTCTCCTGTAAGAACCTGCACTAAAGTCACTAGGCTGAATCTGTGACACTACCACTATTTCCATAGCAACAAATCGATGTCATCAACAGAGCTGTGTGTTCATGGCAGGATTTATCAGAAGAAAAGGCTGGGTGGCAAGGAAAATCTGAAAGCAGTTCAATTGTCTCTCAAGTGCCCCTACTTCAAAGGAAAAGGAGACATTCAAAAAGGATTCTACCCTTTCCCTCCCAAACAAAGCAACCTTATTTTCCAACTGACAGTTGGCGGAAAATAAAAGTTGAAAGAGTCTTGGGTATCATGAAGTGCGAGTGAACTGTCACAGCGGGGAGAGCCAGGAATGGAGTTCAGAGGCAGCTGTGTCAAGGAAACGGGAAGATTAAAAGGAGAAGAGAGGAAATGAACCTGTCTCTCAAGCAGAAAATAAAAAAAGCTACACCAGCAGGATATTTATTTGCCCCTCACCCTTTATACAAATGTTTATGAAGTTGAAGCATGTGAAAAGCATACACACACCCCATGTTTAAAAATAATAGCTTTATCAAGTGCAATCCTGTCTTCGTCACTGGCCTTCTAGGCAGAAGTCAAGCTCACCTGGGCTGCTCCTAGAGGGCACCTGAAGCCTCTAAGGGCAGCTCAAGAGAATGACACAGAGCACCTGAAACACAGGCCAGGAGCAGAGGTCGGGGCTCCTCCCGGCTGCCAAGTGCAAGCTCCTGCTGGGCTTCTGAAGCCCTGCCCCATAGGGCCAAGCACACTTTGATTTTATTTCCCTCTGCATTATCACCCTTAAGTGGCACTGCTTAGGGAGACAGTCAAACCTTGCATCAAATTTAAAAGGTTGAATGAAACTGTTTATTCTTTTGTTTCTCCAATGGAGAAAGGGAGACCTTATTTTACATAGATGAGCAGTCTAGATTACTGACAATGAAATTTTTGTGCTTACTTTTGAGCTTTTCCATTATCTCTGAATTTACAAAGCATCACAAACAGCTCATGGGAGAACTGTTCTGACAATGTGTCTTGTGAAGAACAGTTTAAATTCTTAAGTGAATCTTTTTTAAAAAGTCAGTAGGGAAAAGATGAGTTGCTCAGTAAATAGTATTGAAGCCAAGTGGATGGAAAAAATAAAACTGCCTTAACCTGCTTTATAAAATATATTCAAAAGAACAAGCAAGATTTAAAGAAACTCAAAAATGAAACCGTAAAACATACAAGCCCTGTACCATCTCAGCACCTCACTCTCTTCAAAAGCTGCTAAACTAGGAAGACACCCCTCAGGGTTAGCCCTGCCACATCCCATGTGAGGCCAGACAGGATAACTAGCGGTCACCAGCGCCGCTGATCACACACTTCCAATGTCTATGAAAACCTAAGTGACCCTCACAGTCTGGTTTCACAGTCTGAAATAGTCAAATCCATGCAGACCATGTTAAGAAAAATGGCTACCAAGGATGGGCTGGAGTAGGATGGGAGTTGTAGTGTGGGAAGAGGAGCAGCTCTGAGGATGGGGAGTGGTGACGGTGCCAACAGTGCCACTGCACTTACTATCACGTGTGCACTTAGATAGGGCTAACATCACGCTATACATGTTTTACCACAATTTTTGACTGTACCGTTTCTCTTTTGGCGGTACCAGGGATCGAACTCAGGACCTTGAACTTGCCAGACAAGTATTTATTTTACTGAGCTATCTCCCTGGCCCCACAATTTTTAAAAGTATAACTTACTTATTGTATCTACTATGAAATGTATAGTTCTTATTTAAATGTATAACACACTATAATTTTTAGTAGTGTAGAATGTATTTATCTCATAATTCTTGGATTTTTACAGTGAACTTAGTACAATATTAGTAACAGCTACCATTCTCTGAGTATTTACTATGTACTCAGCACAGGGTTAGTTGTATTATTCCAATAACTGTCAGCACCACGATGTAAATATTCTTAAACAGATAAGAAAACTGAATCAGAGAGGCCAAGGAAGTTATTCAAAAATCACACAGTTGAGAGTGGGAACCGAGTCTTATACCCAGATTTGTCTAATTAGATCCATGCACTTTACCATTATCTAGTTTTTACTATACACCCAATCTTGGCAGCAATAACCCTAATTATATAGAGCATACCTAATAACCATAATATCTGGTAATAAGGAAAAGCTACTAATCCATGTAACAGAGCAATCCTTAACTCCTGATTTGGACTACACTTGCAAACCTGGGCCACAAGACAAGATACAGCCCTGAATCAAATGGGCGGCAAGAACCCCAGTGCATTCTAAATAGCAGTAATTGCCCTTTAATTAATGTGCTACAAAACAGCAGCTGCCCACAAGACCTGAAAGGCATCAGTCTATAGCTAAAGACAAAATCTTTTGAAAAATTAAAATTAGACTATAAAGCAGTAATGCAAAGAATGATAATCTGTTTCGTGCCACTTGCAAATCAAACCACTCCAGTTGGATGGATCGACATCATAATTCACACTCTTGCTGTGTGCCGGCCTTGTATTATTGGCTCTGGTCCAGGAGAGGAACAGGAGATTTAAAAGCCGGCTCTTGCTCCCAAATTACTGGCATACACCTATCATTTTTATTGTGGTATAATGTAAGTGGGCCTCAGGCAGAGAAAAATTAGCTTACAGATGCCAGAGCACACACAGCAACAAGAAACCAAACCAAGCCAAACCAAAACCCGCTCAACTCCTGGCAGCAATACTTTCTTAAATATGAAGACTTTATAGCCAGGTGTGGCGGCACACCCTTGTGATCCCAGCAATCAGGAGGCTGAGACAGGGGGACCACTGCAAGTTCCAGACCATCCTGGGCTACAATTGAGCTCAAGGCCAGCCTGAACTGCATAGAGAGATCCTGTCTAAAGAAAAATAAATCAGTATAGTATTTACAAGTTCTTATTGAGAGAAAATGGGCAATATCAGACTGAAAAGAATTCTAACAAGTATCAACAATACAAGTATTGTATTATGAAATATATTTAAGTAATATATATTAATATTACATATTATATTAATATATATTTAAATTTTATTTATTGGTATAGGTCTCACCATGCAGTTCAGACTCATAGTGATCCTGTCTCAGCCTCCCCAGTGCTGGGATGACAGGCGTGTGCGCCACTTGCCTGGTTTTCCAGAGCTGGGATGGCATGCAATACTGGGGATCAAACCTGGGTCCTTGTGCCTGCCAGGCAGGTGCTTAGACTGCCAAGCTATCTCCCTAACCCATAAAATATTTTTAGTAATGGTACAGGTAGAGAGAATTTACACATACACACAAATATCGTGGTATGAAATTTAATTAAAGGCATTCAATTCAGAATTATATGAAGCATAAACTCTGTCTAAATGAAGTTCTACTTCTCATACTCTGTAAATTCCACATCTTTACTTAACATGGTAACATTTTCTGTGAGAGAAAAGCACATAGAAAATTTTGCATTCTAATACAGTATACATTGTAGAATTCCTGCCTCTTTTTGGGGGGCTGGATGAAGTCAACTAGTTTTACTAGTCACCTGTTACATCTCAAGTTCTGGATTAGGTACTGAGAAGATAGACAGAATATGACTTTAGTTCTAGGCCTACTAACAACAGAGCTGCCTTACTTTCAAAAGAGAGAATTAGGAACCATTTCAACAAAATACACTGTAAACCTGTGGACACTGTAACAAAGACATTTCTACCATGGCCCAAGCAACAATGTGTTATTGATCTGGCAACAGGGAAATTCAACAGTGAATAATCTTGAATAGCAAAAGTTTTTCTCATCCCTGTGTACCCTGAAGAAATAGACCAGTAACAGAGAGGATGGAGGTTTTTCTGTAACTCCGGAGTTCTGACCCCCAAGCAATAATTATCTTCCAACTCTTTCATCTCTATTTTTATCACAATCATTTTTTTTCCCGAAACACAAGATGTCCAAAACAGTCACTCAACTAAATACAACATTAAAAAAAAAATTAGACTCTTGGTCCAAAGTGATCAAGCTGGTCACAAGCACTACATCTTTGCATCTGCTGCATCCAAAGATTTTGGTTTTTTTTTTTTGTACCAAGAATTAAATTCAGGACCTTGCACTTGCCAGGCAGGCACTATACCACTAAATTATATCTCCACCCCCCAAGGATTTGAGATGCTAACCAACACCATGTCATAGCACTCCTAAAGGCTGGGAAAACACACATCTTAAGGGGGCCCGGCAGGATGGCTCAGTGGTCTAAAGTGCCTGCTTAGGAAAGCTTGGACGGCTGCAGGGACCATGGTTCAATCCCTGGCACGACATGCTGCGTCAGCCCTGCCCTCAGGGCAAGCTGAGCTGGCCATAAAAATAAATACATAAACAAACAAAAGTTCTGAAACAAGAAAAAAAAAAGTTTTTTTTCTGAGAAATTTTTTTTTTTTTTTTTTTTGCAGAACCAGGGATTGAACTCAGGACCTTGTGCTTGTCAGGCAAGCGCTTATTCTACTCAGCTATCTCCCCAGCCCCAGAAAAAAAATTTTAAGTAAAATAAAAAAATTTAAAAAAAAACACAAAACGCACATCTTAAAACTTTCCTAGTGCAAAAGAAATATGATGTTCTAGTTTACCAATGCAGAATTTTACCTGATAGACTCTAATTTTCTATCCCTAGTTTAATATCATCAAGTTAGTACAGTTTATTATTTTTATTTAGTAGCTCCACATCCTTTTTTTTTTTTTAATGGCCCACTCAGCCTGCCCTGGGGGTGGGGCTGGCACAGCATGTGGTGCCAGGAATCAAACCTCAGTCCTTGCAGTTGTCCAACCTTTCCTAAGCGGGAGCTTAGACTGCTGAACCATCTTGCCAGCCCCAACATGGGTGGTTTAAAAGTGAAAATATTATTATAAAAATATTATTTTTATTTATTTAAAAACATTATTTATGTTACGGCTGGCTCAGCCTGCCCTGGGGGTGGGGCTGGCACAGCATGTGGTGCCAGGGATCAAACTGCGGTCCCTGTGGTTGCCTAAGCAGGTGGTGCTTTAGATTGCTGAGCTATCTCACTGACCCCAACATGGGTGGTTTAAATGTGAAAACTGAAGCAGCAATTACTACAATACATGGGTGAGCAATATAATAATTCTGGAGCAATGAATACCTAACTATAGCTCAAAATCCTAAAGTCAATCATACTCAAGCTTAAAAACTATGAAACAACAAAGCAAAAATGCCTTAAGCTTGTCAGAAAGGCTATAATTCATATCAGAGACAAAGGACTAACCTCACTACTTTTAAGGAACTCTTAGAAATGAAGGAAAAAACAAACCTCCCAGAAGTAAAATGAGAAATACAAGAACAACCACTCCACAGAGACCAAAGCCAAACCAAAAGTACGAATCTGTTAGGGTTTGTGCCTGGGTGATCCCCGCTGCAAGCCTTTTTCAGAGGTGGCTAACTCTACAGTGTGCGGTGTTGGGATTAAGGGTGAGTGATAACTGGATCAGTCCCCTGACTAGACTGGTGCTGCCCTAATCCCAATAGATTGGATTCAATATGAGGGACAGAAAGTGGTCTACTTGTTCTCTTTTGTTGTTTTTGCTGTCTGCCACCACAATGAATTGTCGTCCCTCTGCCATGAGCTACCAGATTGTGGACTGTACAAACTGCCAGCTAAGTAAGCCTTCTTCCTTTAACTGGGTGTTGGGTATTTTGTCTCAGCAATGGGAAAAGTAACTAAGACAGGGTCTTTAAATATAGCAAAGGATGTGTACCTCACTCACAACAGATACTAAGAGTGATACTAAGATTATCATTTTCCATTTATCAGGTTCACAAAAATTCAAAAGATTAATAGTGTATTCTGTTGGCAAGACTGTGGAGATGCTGGTATTTGCAAGCACTGCTAGTGGGGCTGATACTGAGGAGAATAACTATATTTGCCAACCACAGACACATTTACTGGTTGGCACTGCAATCTCACTTCCTGCAAACAAATTACTTGCCCATCTGCCTACAGGTATAAAGTTACTCATTTCAACTCTGCTTACTTTGTTGTTTTCTCCCTCACAGTGCTGGCAAATGATGCCAGGGCCTCTCACACTCACGTAGCATAGTTTTATTTTGTTTTTGCAGAACTGGGGATTGAACTCAGGTCCTTATGCTTGCCAGGCAAGCACTTATTCTACTGAGCTATATTGCCAGCCCTCCACTTTATTTATTTTTTTTTCTTTTTTTTTTTGTCTTTTTGAGACAGGGTCTCGCTATGCAGTTCAGGCTGGCCTTAGACTCACTTTTGTGGCCCAGGCTGGTCTCGAACTCGCACTGATCCTCCTGCCTCAGCCTCCCAAGTGCTGGGATTACAGGCGTGCGCCACCACGCCCGGCTAGCCCTCCACTTTAAACTTTATTTATGTTATGGCTGGCTCAGCCTGCCTGTGGCCTGGGACTGGCGCAGCATGTGGTGCTGGGGGTCAAACCATGATCCCTGCGGTTGCCTAAGCTTGCTATGCAGGTGCTTTAGATAGCTGAGCTATCTTGCCAGCCCATGTAGCATAGTTTTAATAATAATGCATTTAACTATTATATTTTCAGTCATTTTTTTCCCCCTTTGGCTAATTTTTCTTTTAAACCACAGAGATTATGAGAGTGGAAGAAACCCCCCAAAAAATATCTAAACCACTTCATTCACAGGCAAAGCAACAAAGATTCCTAGTATGACCAGCTGGGAATGGCCTTGGAAACAGCCAGAAGGCCAGTCAATAAGCGTTGGTTAAAAAAAAACTATGGAATGGCCACACCGGAATACTCAGTTCAGATAAAGAAATAAGAGGAAGGGCTCTAAGCATACATAGAGAAATCCACCTAAGCTAAAACAGATTTTAAGAGACAAGACAGCACGCATAATACACTGCCTTTGGTATCAGCAAGGTGGAGAATGGAATTAGACTATATTGTGTGTATGTATATGTGTATATATATGTATATGCATATAGATTGTATTTGCATAAGGAAACACATGAAGGATAAAAAGAAACCACTAAAAGGGCAGCAATGGGCAGGGGAGATAGCAGTAGGAGTAAGATTTCTTCAACTATAATTTTGTAGCTTTGACTTCTCAAATTATGTAATCATCTACTCAAAAATTAAAATGAATTTTTTTTGTACAGGATTTTACTATGCAGCTTGGACTCATAGTTACCCTCCTGTTTTCAGCCTCCCCAGCACTGTGATTATTGGCATGTGCCACCATGCCAGGACTCTGTCACTGGCTCAAAGCACCCCAGGGGTGCGGCTAGCATGATACGTGGTGCTGGGGATTCGAATCTCAGTCCCTGTGTTTGGCTAAGCAGATGCTTATTCCGCTGAGCTATCTTGCTGGCTGAAAATGTTTAAACAAAATAAAGTGTGATCAGTTTAGTTATGTCAACTTTTTAAAAAATTACAAATTTTAATGAATATAGCAATATAAAATAAAGATAACTTCTAACTATGTATATAACATTCCTGCAATAGATTTATACAATCTATATACTTAAGTACAATTTTCACAGTGCAGAGGGTTTTTGGTATGAAAGTTAATCTTCAAGGTATGAATACAACAGAAAGCAGCCTCAACTGGAAATCACAAATGTCAATTCTCCTTTAATGTGTTATAGATGTGGACCAGTTCCCCAAGATGAGTGTGATGTTATTTACTATAAACATATAATAATCAAAGCTTTAAAACTTTAAGAAAATAGAAGCAACTGTGGGAGAAAAAACAAATGCCGATTCCCATTTCTTGAAGCAACTTACGATGTGAACCTGGGTAAGTTGCTTCATTGCCAAAACAACTGATCTCTAAATTTTTTCTGTTTCTAACATTCTGTGATTGCTACATGCACTGCTAAGATTCAGGATGAATTTCTCTGAATTTTCTTTTTTCCACTCCATTAGGCAAAGGCTAGGTTGAGTGTCATATAAAAAAACAAGGACTGCCGGGCGTGGTGGCTCACGCCTGTAATCCCAGCACTCGGGAGGCTGAGGCAGGAGGATTGGTGCGAGTTGGAGACCAGCCTGGGCTACAAAAGTGAGCTCAGGACCAGCCTCAACTGCATAGCGAGACCCTGTCACAAAAAAAATAAAATAAAATAAAATAAAATAAAATAAAATAAATAAAAAAACAAGGACAGAGCACAGTTTGCCGACAGAAATTAGTGGGTTCAACTTCATTTAACCTTTTTTTTTTTTTTCATTTAACCTTAATAAAGAAAGAGCATGGAGCTGAGCGTAGCAGCCTGTGCCTGCAATCTCAGCACTCAAGTGGCTGAGGCAGGAGAGCGAGCAAGCAGCACTGACTACTTACAGTGTGAGACCCCGTCTCCAAACACCAGAGGTCTGTGGTGAAGAGAGGGATAGGAAGAAAAGGAGAGGGAGGGAGGTAGGGAGGAAAAAAAAAAAAAAGGGAGAGAAGAGGGTAAAGTAGAGAAAGAGACACAGACACCAACTGTGGCAGACTGAGGGTGTAACTCAGTGCTAGAAGACTTGCTCAGCATATACAAAGTCCTGGGTTTGAACCCTAACAAGGAGGGTAAGGGATATTAAGTACAGGAGAACAAAGTAAGGATTATAGAGAAATTGTTGAGAGTAGCAACACCAAGTCTGGATAAAAAAAAAAAAAAAAAGGTTGACACAGAATTCTAATACCTCCCAAAACCAAAAGGAAAATATTCTTTGGACACACAAAACTGAAAGAACCCACTACTAGTAGATCTGCATTATGAGAAGTGACGAACAATACCAACAAGAAATGGGTCTAGACAAAAGAATGAGAACCAGAAATGGCAACTACATGATTAAATATGCTTTTTTTTTTTTTTTTTTTTTTTTTTTGTCTTTTTGAGACAGGGTCTCACTATGCAGTTCAGGCTGGCCTTCAGCTCACTTTTGTAGCCCAGGCTGGTCTCGAACTCACAGCGATCCTCCTGCCTCAGCCTCCCAAGTGCTGGGATTATAGGCATGAGCCACCACGCCTGGCAAAATATGCTTCTTAAAATCATTTAAATCTCTTTGAAGAGAAAACTAGATAAGATTAATAAAAGACAAACAACAAAAAGTGACCTGGGGCTGTTGAGATAGCTCAGCAGACTAAAGTGCCTGCTTGGGCAAAGCACAGGGACCTCACTGTGATCCCTGGCACCATATGCTGTACCAACCCTGCCCCTAGGGCAGGGCTGAGCTGGCCAGAGTCCAGGTCGTGCCTGTAATCCCAACACTGGGGAGGCTGAAAGCAGAAGGATCACCTCAAATCCAATCTGCATGGTGAGAACCTCCAACAACCAAATACATTTTTAAAAAGAATTTTTTTTTTAATTTTATTTATTTATTTATTTTTCTTGTTTCAGAACCTTTGTTTGTTTATTCACTCATTCTTATGGCTGGCTCAGCCCACCCTGAGGGCAGGGCTGGCGCAGCATGTGGTGCCGGGGATCGAACCACGGTCCCTGAAGCTGCCCAAGCTTTCCCAAACAGGGGCTTTAGACCACTGAGCCATCCCGCCGGGCCCAACCAAATACATTTTAAAAAAGAGAGACTTAAACCTGCATCCATAACTATATTAAATGAAAATAGTATAAATCCTCTTAAAAGGCAGAAATTACTGAATTGGAAAAAAAATCAAGATCACCTACATAGTGTTTACAAAAGTTTAATATAAAGATGTATATACAATATTATAATATTTATTATACATAAAAAATTAAAGTACATGAAAATATATACCAAGCTAGATATGGCTATATTATAATCAAAACAGATTTGTGTTATTTTATTTTATTTATTCTTTTTCTTGTTTCAGAACCTTTATTTGTTTATTCACTCATTTTTATGGCCGGCTCAACCCACCCTGAGGGCAGGGCTGGCGCAGCATGTGGTGTCGGGGATCGAACTGCAGTCCCTGAAGCTGCCCAAGCTTTCCCAAGCAGGCAAGCTTTAGACCACTGAGCCATCCCTCCGGGCCCTCAAAACAGATTTGAAAAACAGAATATTACCAATGAATAAGAAAGTCATTTCATAATGACAAAGGTATAAATTCACCAAAAGGATCCAGTAATTCTAAATGTGCATACATTTACAGCACAGTTTCAAAACCAGGAAGCAAAAGCTAACAGAACCAAAAGGAAAAAGAAACCTACAATTACTGTCAAAGATTCCAATATTACTCTCTTGAAAATTGACAGAAAAAATAAACAGAAAATCGGTAAGGACATAGGATATTTCAACTACACTAACTTGATGTAATTGACATTTACAGAATACCCTGCCCAACAATCAAGTATACTTTTTCCAAGTGTATACATAATTTACCAAGAGACCATAATCTGAGACGTAAAAATATGAATCAATTTAACAGGATTCAAGTCAAAGTAGGTTATTTAGCCACAATGTAATTCAATTAAATAGCAGTAACAAAAAGATCCCTAAAAAATCTTTACCTTTCAAAATCAAGTCCTTTTGTAAAACAAAAAACCCACAAATATGAAAAAATAAATCACAGCATTTTGAGTGGAATAACAATGAGTACATAGCAGAATCTGCAGAGTGCAGTTAGAGTATGTAGGGGTCAATTTATAACACTACATACCTACATTAGGAAAGAAAGGCCTCAGTCATGAACATAGCTTTCATCCTAAGAAACAAGAAATACCCAGTATGTGAAACAATAGGGTAAAATCCCAGTACCAAAAAATAAAACAAACAAACAAGAACAAGTTAACAAAAAAGAACAACATCTAATTACAAAGTAAGCAAAAGAGTGGGCCAGGGAGATAGCTCAGTGGAGTAAGTGGTTGCCTGGCAAGTGCAAGGTCCTGAGTTCAATCCCAGGTACGACAAACACAAACAAACAAAAACCAAACCCCAACTGCACACACAAAGTAGGCAAAACAACAGAGATATAAGAATCTAAAGCATAAGTCAGTATAATAGAAAACATAAGACAAAGAAAAAAAAAAAAAATCAATGAAACCAAAAGCTGGTTCTTTGAGATCGCCAGAATTGACAAACCTTTAGTCAAACTGATCACAATAAAGAATACAAGTCAGGGGGCTGGGGAGATAGCTCCAAGGCACAAGTGCCTACCTGGCAAGTGCAAGGTTGTGAGTTTGAACCCCGATCCCGCCAAAAAAAAAAAGAATACAAGTCAGTTATGGTGGTACACATCTGTAATCCCAGCACTCAGGAGGTTCAGGCAGGAGAGAACTGCTGAGTCTGAAGCTAGCCTGGGCCACACAGTGAAGTCTAGTCTAGCCTGAGCTACATATCAAGACCATGTATCAAAAGAAAGAAACGAAGACAGAGAGACACAACCATGATCAAGAACCAGGGAAGTTAGTATCACTCACCATAGATTCTACACGCCTTAAAAGGATCTCTACTTTTTGAGAAATGTATAATATTTACATTTATAGAGGCTAATATATTTAAGAACTTAAATGAATTGGATATAATCTATTAAAGCAAATGGGATTGGGGAGCTAGCTCAGCGGTCGAAGCACCTGCCTGACAAGTGTAAGTATCCAGGTTCAATCCTTGGGCATATTCCGTGTCAGCTGAGACCCTATTCCAAAGCAAGCAAGCAAGTGAGCAGAAATCGATAATCTGAAAAATCTTGTACCTGTTAAACAGAAGTTTAAAACTTTTCCATCAAAAGGGGGGAGATGTTATCACTGGTGAATTCTACTAAATTTCTGAGGAGGTACTAATTCTACAGAAACTCTTCTAGAAAATGTAACAAGGAACACTCTCCAATTCATTCCAGGAGGTCAAGATTACTCCAACATGGCTGAGGAGATAGCTCAGCAGTTGAAGTGCCTACCTGGCAAGTACAAGGACCTATGTTCAATCCCTGGGACACCAGGCATGCCATGCTGGCCACTGAAAATGGGCGTGGTGACACATGCCTGTAATCTCAGCACTGGGAAGGCTCAGACAGGAGGATCACTATGAGTCTGAGCTGTGTAGGGAAACCCTGTACCAAATCAATCAATCAATCAATCAATCAATCAATCAAAAAAAAAAAAATCACTCTGACACCCAAATCAGACAGACAAAATGAGAAAACGAGGCTGTAGGTGAGTATCTCATGGGTACGGATGTAAAAAGTCTAAACAAAACAAAATCAAGTAGATCTAGCAAAGAAAACCCAGCCGGGCGTGGTGGCTCACGCCTGTAATCCCAGCACTCGGGAGGCTGAGGCAGGAGGATCATTGTGAGTTCGAGACCAGCCTGGGCTACAAAAGTGAGCTCAAGGCCAGCCTGAACTGCACAGTGAGACCCTGTCTCAAAAATTAAAAAAAAAAAAAAAAAAAAAAAAAAAAAAAAAAAAAAAAAAAAAAAAAAAAAAA
>PVJA010026943.1:14789-28855 GCA_004027025.1 Myocastor coypus | reverse complement strand
AAAAAAAAAAAAAAAAAAAAAAAAAAAAAAAAAAAAAAAAAAAAAAAAAAAAACAGAAAGAAAGAAAGAAAGAAAAAAGAGATCATATGTGCAATCTTATATAACTATATTTGTTCATCTGAGCAACAGATTTGATGATAAAAATAGATAATAAGGGCCAGCCAGACAGCTCAGCAGATTAAATCACCTGCTTAGGCAGACTCAGGGACTCCGGTTTGATCCCCGGTGCACTGTGCCAGCCCCACTCCAGGGGCACATTAAGACAGCGATTGAGACTGGACATGGTGGAGTGTGAGTGTAATCCCAGAACTTGGAAGGCTGAAAACAGGAGAATCGTTATGAGACTGATCTGTGTAGTGAGACCCTGTAGATCCTGCACTAAATACATTTTAAAAGTTTAAAAAAATAGATAATATATCAACCATTGTTAATCAGCTATTATTGGTTAAAAAATCTATAACATATGTATTGATGTATGTTGCACTGTTCCTGTCTCTGTTTCTGATGTTTGTTCTTGCTTTTGCCTTTATGTTTCAAAATAAAATTAAATTTACAAAAAAAAAAAGTATAAGAAACTATTGGAATTTAATTGCAGCATTAGGATGGTCACTTTATATTTTATAAAATGCAGAAGCAATTAAAGGAACATTAATAAGCTTGATAATGTCAATTTTTTAAAAAAATTATTCATATCTTTATGAATAAATAAAAGGAAAATATAATACAGGTTAAATAAACCATAAACAATGAACAAGAAAAAAATTGTAACAGATGAGAGAAAAAGAACAAATAGCAAAAAGTATATTAAAACTCTCTAAATCTCTAAGAAAAATCCAAGTACAAGAGAAAAAACACAATTGACAAAGGATGCTAACAATTTACATTAATCACAAATGGATCTTTTTTCTTTTTTTTTTTTTTTTTCCTTGAAGCAGTCTCACTAAGACACTAACCTGCCCAGCTGCCCCCAGAGTGCTGAGATTATAGGCATGCACCTCCACACCCAGATAAGTGGCTCTTTACAATTTGGAAAGATGGGCCAGGTGTGGTGGTGCATGCTTATAATCCCAGCACTCGGAGGCCGAGGCAGGAGGATCACTGTAAGTTTGAGACTAGCCTAGGCTACAAAGTGAGCTCAAAGCCAACCTGAGCTGCACAGTGAGACCTTGTCTCAAAAAAGAAAGAAAGAAAAGAAATTAGAAAGATGTTTATTCTTTCACTTAACAAGAAAAATGCAGAGGTGGCACATGCCTATAATTCCAGCAGTGAGGGAGACAGGGCAGGAGACTCACAAGTTTGAGTACTATTAAGGTCATTTAGTAAGATCCTCCCTCAAACTGTGAAAACAAAATTTTTTTGTTGCACTGTTCCTGTCTCTGTTTCTGATGTTTGTTCTTGCTTTTGAATAGCAGGCTGAGGATACAGCTCAGTGGTAGAGTACTCCTCATTTTGAGCCAAAGCACTAAGAGGGAGACAGAGACAGAGACAAAGACATAAAGAGAAAAAGAGAGATGCAAGTTAATACTATGTGTCATGCAATATTGCAACTATCTAATAAGGGTCAAAAAATTGTCACACTGTTGATGCTAAGAGAAAATGGTCTCTCAAAACACAACCAAAGGTGCAGCCACTACAGAATTTGATATCACTGTACAAATAGCTAGTAAACATCTTTAAGTCTATAAATATATCCTAAACATATATTTCTAAGTGTATAAAAGAACATGCAAGGTTATTAACATCATTTTTTTCAAAAACAAACTACCGAAAACAAGCCAGATTCCTCAGAAGGGACTGATGAAATAAATGATAGTTCAATTTTTGGAGGGAAAGAGAAAGCATATATCACTGTTACATGGGCCAGTCTTAAATTCTACAGTGCAAGCAATTTTCTGCAAAGCTATACCCCATAAGTGGCTGTAGCTAGTGTGTGACATTTACAGAGACACCGTGCAGTCACCAGAACAAAAGGAAATTCTTTACTGGTTGATATGGAACAATCTTTAACATCATTTAAGTAAAGTAAGACTTAATACTGTGCATTCACACTAGGCCCTGCATTCAATCCCTAGTACTAAACAAATGTATGTTCGTAGAACAAGACTATTTGGGACTATGTTTAGGTCTGAGATGGTCTCTAGATACACAAACACAGAGAAATAATATATACTTTGCTTGCACCTTAAAATGACTAAGTGATTGGACATCATTTGGACAACAGATATTAGGTGAAGTAAGACTTTTATGATACTATGCAAAGTGACTATTATTGAAATCATTTTTAATAATGCAATGTAGATATATCTTGAAGGAAATATTAAGAAAAGATGAAGAGAGCAATTAGAACTAACTGCCTAGATTTTGGACCTAAGAAACTAGGAGATGGGGACAAACCACTCAGGCCCCCCTTCTGTTCCCCTCTTGGACAGAAGCTTTCTTTCCCAATAAATTTTCTATTCTAAACAAAAAGAGAAAGAAAGAAAGAAAGAAAGAAAGAAAGAAAGAAAGAAAGAAAGAAAGAAAAGAAAAGAAAGAAAAGAAAAGAAAAGAAACCAGGAGATGATAGAGCCATTTGCAAATCTACAATGAGAACCAGATTTGGAGTGTGATGGAGGGAATAACTCTCCTTTGAACACAGGAAGTCTGAGATATCTATTGATATCCAAAAGGAAATGTGTTGGCTATGTGATCCTGAAGCACATTAAAGAAGTTGTCTTAGTTCATTTTTACTCGTTGCTGGGACAAATACCTGACACTCAAAATGTAGAAAGGAAAGATTTGTTTAGCTCACAGTTCGTGGAGGTTTCGGCTGGTCCAAGTATCCAGTTCATGGTGGCAGAACAGCAGCAAAATGGTGACAGAGGCAGCCAACCAAACACGGCAGCAGAGCAACAGCTCTAGTCTGCCTCTCTGTCTCTCTTTATATTGCTATCAGGCTCTCTGCCTTAGGATATCCACCCTAGACCACACCCATAGTCCCAGCCCTACTCAGACAGATAATCCCATCAGTACTAAAACACATAATCCCAGTGACCCATGAGTCAAGTCTCATTCTATAGAATTCCCCACCCAATGACTACATGAGGCTTTGGGGGGACAACTACACATAAACCATAACAGAAGTCCTGGCTCTGCAAGCAGGCACAGGAGCTAGATGTTCAATCTCTGGGCCTGACATGTCAGCCCTGTCCCCTGGGTGTGCCAAAATAGTGATTGAAACTGGGTATGGTCGTGCGCACCTGTAATCCCAGCTCTTAGGAGGCTGTAAGTAGGCGGATCACTCCAATCGAGTAGTGAGACCCTGAATACCTTGTAGACCTTTCCTTAAAATACAAAGTTATAGATATATGTCAGTCCTGCTGGCTAGAAGAATGAAAGATGAGAGTTGTCAGGGTATTGATAGTATTTAAAGCATTGCACAGAAATACTGCATGTAATTATGTAAGGAGATAGTCAAGATAAGAAGGCAATAGAAAAAAAAAAAACCAAAAGCAATAGGACTATGGTGAGAGAGTCCTGGGATGCTCCAACACTTGGAACTGTAGGAAAAGATTGACTAATGAGCAGGAAAATTAGGTCAATGCGTTATGGCAAGAGACAACTAAAGAGGCTTTTTTTTTTCACAAAAATAAAGAAGACCAAGTTTTAAATACTGATGGGAAATCAAGTAAAATGAGACTAGACATTAAGTGTTGGTAAAGTACATATAACTGGCCACCTCCAAAAATAATGGTGGTGGTGGTGCACACACTTGTAATCTCAGCACTGGGGAGGTTGAGGCAGGAGGATCTCTGTGATATCCAGGCAGGCTGGGTTACATAGCGAGTTCAAGACCAGTCTGAACTATGCAGTGAGACTTTGTCTCAAGAAACAAAAACAAGATAGATACATAGATATATAGACAAATAGCAAAATAAAAACACTGCCTGTGAAAACAAAATGGACCAGTAAAGCTAGAATGCCTTTGTTTTTCTTTTTTCTTTTTGACTAGGTTAAGAAGAAAATGAGAAATAGCAGGGTTCAGGGGGCTGAGGAGACAGCTTAGCCAAGCAAGTGCAAGCAAGGACCTAGGTTCAATCCCCTGGTACCGCATGCTACAGCAGCCACTGAGTCTGAGCATGGTGGTGCATGCCTGTAATCCCAGAACTGAGGATGCTGAGACAGGAGGATTGCTGTGAGTCCCAAGATACTTAGTGAGACCCTATACCAGATAGATGATAGATAGATAGATAGATAGATAGATAGATAGATAGATAGATAGACAGATAGATAGCCAGAGTTAAGGCTATGGCCAGGAAGTTGTAGGCTTTTGAAAGATGAGTGATAGGACACAAACGCAGTAAATCCATGGAGGGATATAACAGTTTACATCACACTCAAAGGAAAGAAAAACTTTATGGCAGTAATCCATTTAAACTGGCACCAAAAAAGTCTGATCCATGTTGCCATTAGGGGTTATTTTTTTTTTAATTTTTAAAACTTTATTTATATTATGGCCAGCTCAGCCTGCTCTGGGGGTAGGGCTGGTGCAGCATGTGGTGCTGGGGATTGAACCGAGGCCCCTGCGGTTGCCTAAGCTTGCCTAAGCACACTGAGCTATCTCGTTGGCCCGATGTCACATGAAGCTTTTTTTTTTTTTTTTTGTGGTACCAGGAGTTGAACTCAGGACCCCTGTGCTTGCCATCACTGTGTGCATTTGTGACTAGGTAGAAATTCTGAAAAAAAAAAAAAAAAAGAAAAGAAATTCTGGCTATGTAGACATTATAATTTAGCTAACCTATAGCCACCCCCCTTAGGACTCCTGTGCTATATGAATATTGTCCCACTGCTTTGCATACCATTCACGAAGCCAACTTGGCCTTTCTGCCACTGTTACTTATCAATAATAAATATCAAGGATTTCCCCCAAAAATGCTAGGGGTCACACCTAGGGATCTACACATACAAGACAACTACAACTCCAGGCCTGCTTTTTCTATTTTTAAGGCTATTTGGCCTAACTTTAGCTCCCTTTTTTTCATTGTTGTTATTCTACTATTTGCACCATTTAGAATGATTATTCAGCATTGTTATCATCTAACTAGCCACCTATTTAAGCACGCCATGCAGAGAATAAGGATATCACAGCTTCAATGCTGGTGGTGTGCCTGCACTTAAGAAATTTATTACAGTTTGTTCAAACACACCACCTAATAATAGGTATGGTTTAAGTGATGTCAATGACAACAGTAATAACAAGTGTGAGTCTTATAACCATGTAACAGTTTGAACTGTAAGCTGCCTTATTTGCCTGAATTTATGCAATTACAGTAATATTTCACATTAAATTCTTTTGAAAACAAAATTTTAATGTGAGGGATATATATATATATACAGCTCCTGCTTCAGGAAGCTAATAACCTAGTAAGGATAGACAGATAATGAAATCATTTCTGTAACAGTAGGGGAACATCAGCAGGGACATCAGAAGGCCTCATCACAGGTTGACACTGAGGCTCCACCTGGTGCCCTTACCAGAGAGTAGGAGAAGTCTTTGGGACAGCCAGATGCAGGGCAGGTAAGCTAGGTAAATCCTCAAAAACATTTAACTCTACACCCAATATGAACGCATGAACTGCACCTACCTAGAGGCAAATGAAGTAACTGCTCGTAGGCTCACTCTCTCTGCCGGTTTTGCACCATCATCTAACAAAACCCTGGAGGCTAGATAGTTTATAAGGGATGGAGATGTATTTTGGCTTACCATTTTGGAGACAGGGAAGTTTAAAAGGATGGCACTGACATATTCCCAACTTCTAGTGAGGCCCCGTGGTGGTCTAACTGGTGACTGGAAAACAGAAGGGCAAGCAGGCCTGTGTGGAAGGGTGCAGGTGAGAGGAGACAACTAGTCCATGGAGACTGCTACAAAAGCAAGAACTCACTCTGGCAAGGAAGACATTAGTCCTCTTATAGGCCCAATACCTCTGAATACTATTATATTGGGGTTCAAGCCCAAAAGAGAGCTTTGCTATAGCACTCACCAAGGCAAAACATCCACAAAACAGCTTCACCACCTACTTGGTTTAGCTTTCCCACCCTAGTAGGAAAATGCTTATCTGATCCTGTCCAGAAAGTGCATTTGAATGGGACGGAAATGCCCAAGAAGCCTGAGGTCAAAATCCCAAGGAAAGAAGTGGGAACCAAAAGGAGAAAGCAGAAAAGACTCAATATTCAGAAAGACAGTGATGTTAAGCTCAAGTACCTATGTTATAGAGTAATAGTATCACTAAGCTTCTCTCCTGAAGGGTTAAGAACATAAGTTTACAGACCAAAAAATTAGAGAAAAGAAGAGCTACAAGGATAACCAATATTTTGGCCCTAGACCTTCAAGGTCTGAAGACTCAGGACATCAGAGAGCCTGTGCTGTGATATCCTATAACTCAGAGGTGTCCCAAATTTTGTGAGCAAGGAGAATATAGGGCCACAGAGGAAAGGGATCAACAATGTATAGTGTGCCTAAAGAAAGTTAGGTAGAGATAAAACGTTCTCTCAGGCTTTCACAGAGAGCACACTGGTCAAGCAATGGCTGTGACTCATCCAGATGGCTGACACTGACAACAGTTCTACAAAGCACTGTATTTGGTTTCAAAGTAAATTCTGAGGGAATTTGACTGACCTTGGGAGATACAAAAGTGATATGTTTTACTATACAGATCTTGCTTTAACTTGCCCTTAACCACCCAGCAGAAAATTTTAACCACAAGGCATAAAATGTAAAGCTAGATTAGTATGCAGAGCTGTAAAAGACTTAAATCAACAGCTTCCAACATCCCCAGTTCTTCCAGTAACCCACTATGATTATGGAATATTGGACTATGTATACAACTATTTTCTCTTAGTTGAGGCAGAAGAAATTTTTGTACCAATACTGATTAGAAAACTTATCATGTCTTCATCCTGTACTCTGAATAACTACTGCGGAGACAACAATATGCATTGTATTAATTATTGTGGCTGTGCTACTTACTAACATATGTTGAAACTGTCTCATTGTTATTTTTTATTGAAAGTAATAAAAAGTAATATAAAAGGAAAAGACTCGAGACAAACGTTAACTATTTGTAAGTGGGCCAGAAACCCTCCACAGTGCATTGCTAGAGCTCTAGAAACGCCCTTAGTGCCCTGCCTCTGGCTGGATCAGGGTTCTCTGCGGCTGGCTTGAGGTCACCGTCCCTTGCGTCACTTTGACTCTAGGTGGCAGCAGCAGAACAAAATAGAAAAGAAAACTCTGCTTTTGGTAAAATGCATTCTTATGTCTACTGTGTAAACTGTTATTTGAAACGGAATGTCTTTTACATTTTTTCTTTCAGTACAGAAGCACTTAAACAATATTTAAATAGTGAAAATCAATATATAGCTGTCCTCAGCCTGTCAGGACCTGGATGAGATGATATTTATAGAGAACTTTTTCAGTAACAAATATACCCTTGCTTATATTCACAAGTTTACATTTAGAAGCTGAGATGTCAACGTTGAATATTAAATATACCCTGAATAGATGGAAACTCATCTCATAAAGGCCCTAACAGACATTTGTTTCTCTCCTCTCTGTCTCTGTCTGTCTGTCTCTGTCTCTGTCTCTGTCTCTGTCTCTGTCTCTGTCTCTCTCTCTCTCTCTCTCTCTCTCTATATATATATATATATATATATGATCAATCATATGTTATATGATTTATGTATTTATTTATGTATGTATTTATTTGGTACAAGGTCTCACTACCCATTTCGGACTCATAGTGATTCTCCTGACTCAGCCTCCCCAGCGCTGGGATCTCAGGCATGTGCCACTGTGCCCAGTTTCGGCGGCCGGCATGGTGGCATGGGAGCCTGTGATGCAGTACTGGGGATCCCACCCAAGTCTTTGTGCTTGCCAGGCAGGTGATTCGATAACTGAGCTATCTGCCCAGCCCTAGACAGACATTCCTAACTGGGAAAGAGTTAAAACAAAAGTTATTTCAAACAAAAATGGAGACATGAAACTTGCTTTTGCATACATTAAATTATAGTTAGAAGTATTTAGTTTTCTCACAAAATGACTATCCCACCATCACTCTCAGAGAAGATGTGTCATCCCAGAGCATAAACATGAGGTTTCAGAACAATGGAAACATTATTAACAAAAATAATAATAAAGTGACTTGGAAAGCAACCAGAAGATTAATAGAAAGATGCAAGTGATTACAACCTTCAAAAAAGGGCCTTCCAGAAAACACGGTTCACTCAGCTTGACACTATAGCCTCACACAAGTCTAGATTAATTGATTCCCTGGACTAAGTAAAAAATCTCCAAGGGGTTAGAAAATGCACTCTACAGGTTCTGGGTATTATGGCTTCAGAGTATGCAGTTCATACCTCTCTATATTCACCGATGAATTTAACAAAATAGTTTTCTTACACAGGTCATGCAAATGTCCAGGAGAAGAGTGAACTTATTCTACTAAGGTGGCATTTGTACTAACGGTGGCTCATTGTGAGTCAGACTGGTCTTATTAGGTTAAAGCCCTACCAAACTAAACTTTTTCTTTTTGTGTTAGAATATCAGACTTGACAAATCAAAAATTAATTAATCAAAACCCTTAGATTACAATTGTTCTACCAAGTATTTAACTAGACTCATGGAGGTGCAGCAGAAAGTGATGACAAAGGCCCAAGATTTGGAATAGAGTTCAGCTGGATTTTTAGGTTCGCTGTTTCCTCACAGGCCCCAGTTATGCCAGTGTAAACCAGGAAGTATTTTGGCAATCTGCAAAATTAGTACTACTTAATAATACTTAGTACTTAATACTTAATATTAAGTATTACTACCAATGGGATCTTGATACTACTTACTCCCTTTGACCTAATCATTTCATTTGAGACAGCTTATGGGAGGAGGATCAGAAAGGTGGAAGATACTTATCCACAAAGAAGCTGGTCATTATGCGATTATAATATTTGAACAAACTGCAAATGGCATACAGCAGGAAAAGGGGTATGTAAATAACACAATGTAGTGAGATTCAGTAATTTACTCAGGATTTTGTAAGAGTTCACTACTCATCATGCAGTTTTCTAGGTACTAGAGATTGGCAGAGAGAATGAGAGATTTGTAGCCTGACTACAGGAACTATAGTGACAACTTAATGTCAAATAATTTAAAAGCAAGAAGACAAAGCCTAAAATAATATAGCATCCACTATATAATTTATACAACACTGTATACACTTATTCAGAGAAAATACCAGAAAAAGATATAATAAAATGTTAATAATTGCTATCTCTTTGGTTATTGTAAATACTATGCACTGTTCTGGATTTTCTACAATGAATTTGTTACAGCGAAAATTTTTTTAGTTATACAAAATGATGCTATAGCAAAGATTGGCTAGGACTAAGAAAAGAATCTTCTCTAACAAGGCACGCAGAAGTCAAGATCGCTTCGTAGTGTAAAAGTTCCCTACAGGTACAAAAGCACACTGCAGAACCGATGTAAAGACAACCTACAAAGTATTTTATGTGTGTCTTCATTTTTGCCAGTGTCCTTCACAAAGCCCAAGTCCTCCTTAGTTTTGGGAAGGTCTTTGTGCAGAGAGGGAACACAGACAGCACGTTCCACCCAGATGACACAAGGGGGTGCACGGGCCCTGCATTCAAATGCTTCTTTGTCCTCTGGAAAAGAAGAAAATGCTGGCATTTTATTTGGTGGTCTGATTAAATGCTTTAATAAGCTTATGGATAAAGTCAAACAACATTTCTAACCTGAGAGGTCTCTGAGTATTTGATCCTCCACACGAACCACCTCTACTTCCCGACATTTCACAGGAAAAAATACTGCCTGCCAGAAAAGGAATGACCTTTAAAGCACAATTAGCAAAAACTGAAGACAGCTGAAATGGCTGAGTATAAGTATTGTTAGATTAGAACACATAAATTATAAAATAAGCATTAAAAATGATGTTGGCATAGCAATACATTTAAAAGCAATTTATAGAATAATATGGACAAGAGAGTCTAATTTTTGCTTAAATATATCTTAAGTAAAAATAGAAAAACCAAAAAGATATATGTCAAAACATTACTAGTCATTATTCTTGAGAGGTGGTTGACAGGTTATTTTTTAATTGCTTTCTTATTTGTCTACAATGAATAAAGATTTGTTCTTAAAGCAGTGTAATGTCTAGGTACACCAAAGTAAAAGCCAGTATAGTTATTGTGACCTTTGCAAATTTCATATGTATGTAAATCTTCATACATCATACAAAGATACAGTAACAATATAGTAACATTTACCAAGTTCAGGTCTGTTTTAGGACTATTACACTGGTATAACTGCTGATAGTGACCATTTCACATGAGAAAGTTTAAAAGAGAAGTCACCCGAAAGCTGCAGTTTTAAACATCCCCTCAGAGAGCTAGCGAGCACTGCAGCCTTTACCTTGTAGCAATCAATGGCCTGTTTCCAATCCAAAGGATCCTACAGACACCAGTATGGCAATGTGTGATGTGGCGCATTGCAATGCCAATGCGCTAAGCTGCAAGACTGGTGCAGAAAGTATTACTGCCCGAACTGCATCAGGGTGTGCAAAGGGCCAGAATACACTCCCAAACCCATTGGAGTCACTGTCAAGACAGAAACTATTTGACCCCTTGGCTGCATGCCTTTTGGGCTGTCTTATGTACTGAGTGAGCATCAAAAACAGTGCCATGACACACTCAACACCTTCTAATAGGTCTTCTGGGACAGAATCCAACCCTCCTGGCATGGACGGTATTTTTCAAAGCATCATGATTCATGTAAAATAAATAACTCTAATGCTTTGGTCAAAATTCCTTAGAGCGGAACAAATGCCTTTAAAATAATAAGTAAGAATGGAAAACTGCTGAGATTAACCTAGGATATGTTCTGGGATGTACAGCTCAGAGCCCAACCAGGCCTCACATAGAGCCACAGCCAGAACTGGTAAGCACAGTTGTATTCCCTCTCTCTTTCCTGATGGCCTCCTGCTCCTCTTCTTCTCCCGGCATTACATAGTCTCTTGGCCCTGCTTCCTTAGGCACATTTACGATTTTCTTCTTACTCTACAGAAATGCTTATGCTGCTACTCCACATCTAAAGCCCAGAGTGGCCACCCTGAAGCCCTACTTGTTCTCTTAAGTTTAGTTCCAGCACCAAATACTTAGTACTAAGACTTTTTAGTCCTGACTACTAAGGGGAAAGAATCTAATTGATTCAGTGTAATAAATGGATTGGTTCCACTTGATGCCGTTGACTGCCTTATGTCCAGTAATGAGTAGAATAACAGTACAAAATGATCCACTGATGTGGGATCAAGGAGAGGGATGTAGTCTCATGGACATCCCTGCAGAAATCTTCTAGCTTTCCCTCTTAGGGACAACATGCCAAGCTTGTTTTCTTCAATGACAAACTCAGTACAAAGCAGAAAAAAAAACCACTCTTGCCCCCATCACACACACTGCACTGTGGTGAAGCTTCAGTGGCATCTCAAGCACACTTGTCTCCATAGCTGCCTCATACTTCTTAATTCTATTGCAAACTTCCAAGGGAACTAGAAACAAGGTCTTTATTCATTTTCTTCCATATCTTAAATCTTATGAGGAGTCATAAGTCACAAGTCACCCACTGGAAGAGCAAAGTCTTTATCCTCTTGCTTTTCATCCATTCACTCATGGAACAAACATTTATTGCCTTGCTGCCATATGTCAGGACCTGTGCTTAGTGCTGTGGCAGAGATAAGACACAGTCTTTATCCACAGGCATTCACAATGTACAGAGGGAGTCAAAGAGATAAAAGAATAATTATGTTACAATATGATATGACTTACAACAGAAGTATATATAAAGTACAGCGGGTGCAGAGAAAAGGGGTCTAAATCATTCTTGGAGAAATATAAAAAGGCACCAGAAAGGAGGCCGCATTCCATTTGGATGCTGAAAGACTACTCCAGATGGAGATTATGGAGAGGATTCCAAGCTAAAATAACTAATAGATAATTACCCCGTGCTTGGCATTGGCTGCACATGCTCTTGGCCACATGCATGGATTATCTTGTTTAAACTTGCAACCCACTTGGTCTGTCTGTTACTTGACTGCTCATATGTATCTCACAGTCAGTCACCGAATTTGAACAAAAGATCCTCATGAGGATAGAATTGTGAGCATACAGGAACTTCAATAAATGCCCACCAAACAATCATAAATGCTCCATGTTACAGCATATGAGAACAAGAACTTTTACACACTGCTGGTGGAAGTATAACTCCCTGGAAGCCAAAGTGCATCAAAACTCATTCCTAGACATTTGCTTTAAGGAAAAAAATTGACAATTTAGACAAAATTATAATCGCAAGGATATTCATCTCAGTATTGCTCATAATAATCTGAAATGTCCAGGGAGCTGGGGAGATAGCTCCATGGCACAAGTGCCTGCCTGGAAAGGTTGTGAGTTTGAATCCCAGTCCCCCCCCAAAAAAAAAAAATTAAAAAACATCTAAAATGCCCAAGTGTTGACCTAAGAAATTATATCGTAGAAGCATATTTATTAAATGGAAATCTGTCCATAACTCTCAAAAATCAGCATATAAGCAGAATAAATAGAACAAGCTTAATTATTTTATGTATGTGTACAAATATACAATTACGCACATTTAAATTAAAATGTACAGGGAGCCCAGCAAGATAGCTCAGCAGTCTAAAGTGCCTGCTTAGGAAAGCTCAGGCAACTGCAGGAACTGTGGTTCAATCCCTGGCACCACATTATGTGCCAGCCCCACCCCAGGGCAGGCTGAGCCAGCCATAACATAAATAAATAAAGCTTTTTTAAAAATTCAAATACATTTTAAGAAATTAATTAATTAAAATGTACATATACTTTCTAAATGTGCATCAAGTCTATCATTTGAATATATGTCTTACTTTATGTATCTATTTTATATGAGTATATGCCATTTGTATGACTACGTATGAATATAAGGACATTTCTAGACTTAGTTCAAAATATCCCAAGTGAGAAATGCATTTAATACACATAACCTAATGACCACTATAACTGAGTGACACAGAACATTGTAATGTTCATCGTTTACTTGATATGATTTTTGTGACTGAGAGCTGTAGCTCCCTGCCACTGCCCGGTATCATACAAGAGAGAAGCACACCCATGTTTCTAGCCTGGGAAAATATCAAAATTCAAAGCATATATTGAACATATACAACATTTTCATCTTTCTAAAGCTGGAAACTGTAAGTTGAACCACCATAAGATAGGAGCTCTCTTATGCATAAAACTAGGAAGATGCACTTAAATTTATCAATGGACTTTCTGGTCAAGAATCATGGGATTAGAAGATCTTTTAACTCATTTCTACTTTTAAATTTTTCTACTCAGGATTATATCCCTGCTATGGTTTGTGTCTAGATGTCCCCCCACAACCTCATGAAGTCATACAGTTAATCTACAATTTGTGATTAATTTGTGACCCAATGCTGAGATTATGGATGTGAATGTTACACCCTCCCTGGGACAGATAATCTGCATACAATATAAGGGAAGGAAAGAGGACTGCTCTCTGTCACTGCTCTTCCCTTATTTCTCTTGCTGTTTTCCTGTTTTCCATCAGCATGAACTACTGTCCTCTTTCATGTGCCACTCTGCCTTGGAGCCAGCTAAGTATGGACTGAAACTGCCATGGGTTAAATAAATTTTTCCTTCCTAAATTATGGCTTTCAGTTATTCTTTTTATCCCAGTAATGAAAGAAAAGTAACTGTGATAGAATTTGGTACCAAGACTGGAGTTGTTGCTGGGCCTATACTTGACCATATGGCTCAAGACCCTTTTGGAATAGCATATGGGAAGAGATAGGAAAGGTTTGGAGATATCTCCTAATAAAGAAGCACAGGAACACCTTAGGCTATTCTGTATGGGATATTCTGGTCAGAGCTCAGCAGATGAGAAGGCTGAAAGAAATCCTGTCAGTACAGATCAGGGTCAGGAAGTTTCTGCTAGTAAAAAGGACTGCATTGGTTGT
>PVJA010026943.1:0-14689 GCA_004027025.1 Myocastor coypus | reverse complement strand
AAAGAACATTGAGACACTGTCACGGCTACTGCTGAAGGCTTCTTGTCAGATTTATGTTGAGAATCAAAAGCAAACAGCTCATCAAAATGATTTAAAATGTTGTGAATTTGGCCAGAAAATAAGCTCCAATAAAGCTGTGGACTGTAAAGATAGAGCTGAGAAGGAACAGAAGAATAGGAAAAGATGGCCTGAGGATATCACAAGAAGAGGCAATCTCTTTTGCATCCTCAAAACAGCAAAACTGAAAGATTTTCCTCTCAGGACAAAAATACAGAGTGCCATGTTCCAGAACGATAGTGGAGACTACACTAGGTTCCAGAATGTCAGCATTATAGAGAATTTGTTCCTCAGAATCAGATTCAGAGTGCTCAGCAATCCGGCACTTGACCCCTATAGCCAAGAGAGAAGAAAATCTAGCTACTGCTCCAGCGGGAAGCAGACCTTGATATCATCCACATGATGTTTTTTGAGATGCATGTAGAATACAAATGTTCTAAGGTTAAAAAGGCTTCCACTTAGATATCAGAAGGCCTGGGAGGCCAGGCACTGTACCCCTGGGAGGGCATTATATGAAGCTGTGAGTGTAAAGTGAGAGGTACAATCAGACCCCAGAAGTTTGGAGAAGCCAGGAATGTGGATCATCTAAGGAAAGATACAAGGAGGGGAGGAAGCAGGCCTAAGATAGAAGCCATGGGAGCTACAACCACAAGAAATGATATAGGTCTGGAGCTACCTAAGGCCTTTGAAGCTCACAATTTATCACAGATTGTTTCAGATGTTCTACGTGGCACTACAGGATGTAATATTTGCCCTATAGGACTTTGTACTTGCTTTGGTCCCAATGCTTTGTATCCTCTTGTTGTACCCTTTAGAATATTAATGCTTTTCTTGTGCCATTGAATGTTGGAAGTGTTTAATTTTTCATTTGTACAGGGCTTATATCTAAGAGTTTGCCTTACATTTCAGAAGAGACTTGGTACTCAGACTCTTAGCAACTCTGAAACTCAGGCTTTTGGAAACTCTTAGAGATGGGCTAAAATGCCTTTTTTTAAATAAATGAATATGTGCGAGTCTTTGGGGAAACAAGGATAGAATGTTATGAATGTGTGTGTCTAGATCCTATATGTAAATTAAACTAAATGAGAGCTTTAAGTGCCGTGCATTGATAACAATAATGTAAATTTTTTGCTTACATTTGCCAAGCCAAAAAGAGAAAAAAGTTCTCAGTGTGTTACCCACACATATAATAAAATTGCTTACTCCCTTATATAGGAATGGTATCTCAGAAGTTAGTAATTTTTTGCACAGAACATATTTTTATAGAGATTGTTTACAAATTATGTCCTATTCTAATGCAGCTGAAGAATGCAAAAGAGAGGTTTCCAGTCTGCCACTTATCAATAATCTGAGTTTGAATAGGTCACTTCACTTCTCTGAGCTTCAGACTGATTATCTATAACAAAGGGATATAATAACCTTTATTACCAGTTCTTGTCAGAATTGAAAGAATGTACCCATGAGAGTCAGTGGAATTTTAACTAATATCATATAGGTCCTTCAATTCTCTTTTTGAGAATCTTCTAATTGTTAAGACTGTCAAGTAGCTTTATGTGTCATATTCAATCATATATGGCCCAGGAGGGATTGCTGCCAGAAAAATTACACTGTTCTCATTCATGTGTTTGACCACTGCTCTTACAGCCTTGGAGGGCTACCATAAAGAAGGAATTTCACATCGCTACTTGAAACCTTTTGTGAGACTGATTCAAGCTTCTTAATGCATTTTATTTCCCCCATACAGCAAATTGCTAATCCTGCCAGAATAGTCAATAACACTCACGCTAATTTTAACTCCCTCTTCTTTCTATAACCCTTTGCCAAGAATCCAAAACTAAAAACATTTTCCCTACTGTGGTCAGAGTCAGTTATTTTGCCACTGAAATTCCTTTTCAGCCCTGCTCCTTGTGCCCACTTTAATCTAGAAACCACTTTTAAACATGCTGACCACAAGATTTTTTCTTAATCCTCATCTCATCTGTTGAGCTCTATCTGTCTCTTATGGCTTCATAAGACACCTGTTCTGTTTCCTATATATTATTAAAAGCCACAATGCTCATAACTTTATAGAAAAAAAAATCCTTACAATAAATAGCTCTTTCTACTCCCAGTTTTAGACCTCTTCTCAAACAGGCTTTAGAGAAATATTCATAAAATCCTTATTAACAGGGGTCAGCACCCTCACTTGGAAAGACCAGTAAGATCCCAATTTTACACTCTGATCTATGAATGTGAAGGGTAATCTGAGAGATGAGCTTATAACATTGTGTTCTAATCCTCTGGTCTGTGGCACGGCTGTGAATGTGCTAGGGCACCTCTGGAGAAGGTCTCCCTTCCCCACGCTGCCAGGCATGCACAGCTCTGCCAGCTCTGTTGATAGACTCCCATTCTCTACCCTTCACCCTTACAGGGTGGACAGAAATAGCAGCTGCAAGGGGAATCTGAGCTCAAAGTGCTCTTCTCCGTCTATTAAATGATAGCTCCACAGTCACAGCCTTCCAAACTTGTGACTGGAATCGCTTATGAATGGTGGTATTGCCTTTCCTTTTAGATCAAACATTCTGCCACTGTGTACCTTCTATCTAAAATACAGCTTGCTACAAAATAGGAGCCAAAAAGGGATTTACTAAATAAATGAATCAGGGCTGGGAGATAGCTCAGTAGAATAAGCACTTGCCTGGCATGCACAAGGGCCTGAGTTCAATCCCCAGTTACACACACACACACACACACACACACACACACACACAGTATATACTAAATAAATGAATCCTCTCTCAATCTCATCTCAAAATTCATCAGTCACAGGAGTTTGTGAAGAGAGTAACTACACAAATCAAGTATATTGTAAAGTATACTTATTGAGCCCATTCCAGATCATGCAATGCACTGATGCCAGGCAAAGTCTGACCTTTGAAATATGAATCAGGCACAATGACAAATAGCTTACATTCAAATAAAGTGTTAAATTAAATTATGCTTGAATCAATGGCAGGTATCCACCACACTTCACTGTTTTAAAAGCAAAGAGCTCCTTCTGCCTTTGTCCCAGTAATCATGCTCCAAGTAAAGAATTTTTCTTTCTGTTTTTTTTTTTTTTTTTCTTCCCAGAACTGGGGATTGAACTCAGGACCTTGTACTTGCCAGGCAGGCACTTGTGCCCCTGAACTACCTCCCCAGCGCCAAGAATTTTTCTTCCTTATGATAATACTATCACACTTTTTGTTCAGTACTAGGAGCTTAACCCAGAACCTAAACACTGAGCTATATTTCTAGTTCCCTCTCGTTTTTATTTGCAGCTAGTGCTAGCAGCTTTTTAGTAAGTTCCCCACACTTACAAGTCTTATTCCCATGCTCAGCCTCCCAGAGGACTGAGACCATAGTATATATTGCCATTCCCAGCACATGGGTCCTTTATGTAAACGTATTCTTTTATCTTGACAATATTATAAGGCACATTTATTAAGCCCATTTTACAAATTAAAAAATGAAATGACCAGCTGGACACGATGATTCATATCTGTAATGTCAACACTCTGGAAAGGTAGGTAGGAGGATCACAGGGTGAGCCCCACCTGGGCAATTTAGTGACTTAGCAAGACTATCTCAAAAAATAAAAAGCGCTGGGGATATAGCTTAGTGTGAAGGCCATTCGTTTAATCCAAAGGAAGGAAGGGAGAAAGGAAGGAAGGAAGGAAGGAAGGAAGGAAGGAGAAAAACTGCTCAGCTATTAGCCTAGCACTTGGAAGTCTGAGGCAGAAGGATCACTGTGACTTTGAGACCAGTCTGGGGTATACAATGAGACCTCCTGTCACAGAGAGAGAGAGAGAGAGAGAGAGAGAGAGAGAGAGAGAGAGAGAGAGAGAGAGAGAGAGAGAGAGAGAGAGAGAGAGGCAACCAGAAATTTGATAAATTGTCCCAGATTCCAAAACATGGAAATAATTGAACTAGAATTTGTGTTTTTTGTTTGTTTGTTTGTTTATTTTTTATGGCCGGCTCAGCCTGCCCTGGGGGTGGGGCTGGTGCAACATGTGGTGCCAGGGATCGAACTGCAGTCACTGCAGTTGCCTAAGCTTTTCTAAGCAAGCACTTTAGACCACTGAGCCATCTCACCGACCCCTAAACCAGTATTTAAATTCACTTGTATTTTAATCCAGAGCCTAAACCCTTACATATTCACTTTTAATCCTAAAGTTCAGGATTACAAGTCTTATTTTGATTTAATTATACTTAGAGAGCATACACTGTACAAGTCCTACTGGTTATAATTTTTATTTATTCTATTTTATGACCCAAAAATTTTGTCTTGTTGGCTAATTTCCTTGGTGCCCTTGAAGAAAATGTATGCTGTGTTACTACAGGTGCTTTCTATGATTGCCAGTTAGATCTACTTGATTAATGGTGTTTTCTCAACTTCAGAATTTTGCTAATTTTCAGTTTACATGTTCTATCAATATCTGGGGTATCAGAACAAGACAACTGAGCCGCTGAGATAGCTCAGCAGTCTAAAGCACCGGCTTAGGCAATGGCAAGGATCAAGGTTCAATCCCCAGCACCACATGCTATGCCAGCACCACCCCCAGGGCAGGCTAAGCCAGCCAGAACATAAATAAACAAATAAAGTTAAAAAAAAAAAAAAAAAAAAAGATAACTGGGTTGGAGTCCTCAAATATAATTTTTATTTGTATAGTTCTGCCAATTTTTGTTTACTGCAAGTCAGACCTCTGTTACTGCATACATATTTAGAATTGTTGTCTACTCAGTAAGTTAACCCTTTTTATAAGGTTGTTGAAGCATAAACTGATACACCACTACAGAAAGAGTATGGAGATTTCTCAAAAATCTGTTCTTCTTCTGGATAGTTTCCCTAAAGAGTTAAAAACATCATACCATAGTGATATGGTATACTTGGGCATGCAGCGGTGCAATTTATAGTAGTTAAATCTTGGAAACAGCTCACATGCCCACCAACTCATGACTGGATTGAAAAAAATAAATCATGGTGCTCATATACGATGGAATATTACTCCATAAAGAAGGATAAACTTCAGTCATTAGCAGGAAAATAAATGCATCTCAGGACCAAAATCTCAAGTGAAATAAATTGGACACATAAATTTAAATGTTGCATTGTTTTTCTGTGTGAAAAACACCAAGAGTGAACAAAGAGTATAATAGGCTGGGAAACAGGAAGCACGCGTTCAAATGGGAAGGGGAGTGAGGGAGGGGTGAGGAAGAAGGAAAGGGAGGGAAAAGGAAAAAGAAAGAAAAGAAAACAAATAGCTTTGTAAATGGAGAAAGGAATAAAGATTGAAGGGAGGGGAGAGAAATGGGAAAAAAATCAAGATACATAATTATTATTGTTTTTTATTTTCCCAGTAGGCACACTTATTAGCATTAAACACAAGACTCTTCTCTTTCAGAAGACCACAAAGTTCCAAGCCAATATAGTGTCCCTCTGTCCCAATTCTTCCTTCTTTGGGAGACAGGGTCTTGCTATGTCATTCAAGATGGCCTGGAACGCAGAGCAATCCTGCCTCAGTCTCCAGAGGAACGCTGGTATCTGCCCTCTGCTCCATTTCTACAACATTCTTTCAGGCCTTGGCAGTGGCCTGAGCTGGCCCCAGGGCTGTGAGGCTCCATGACAACTTGTTTCATGGCATGCTTCTCCTGCAGGGCAGGCTGGATTTTCTCCATCTGCTTGGTGATGAGGAAGTCTATGTTCCTCTTGAAGAAGTCCTTGGCATCCTCAGCTGTCTTCTCCACTTGGTAGCCAGTTCTCCTATTGATGAGCATTTGTTCTACATCATGGAACTTCCCAGGGACATACACAGAACTCATCAGTGGGCCAAGTAATTCTTCTTGTTGCTCTTGTTCAGCACGTTCAGACAGTCCTTGGCTTCCACACACTTGGTCTGTACTCCTTGAGCTGGGTGATGGACGTCGACAAGAACTCCACTTCCTGGTCCAGCTGGTTCTTGAGCATTTCTAATTGTGGCAGATTCAGCTCCGTGATATTAATCGACTGTACCATGTCTGTAAGGAAGTCAAGATATGTTATGCACAGGTACAAATTCTCTATGGTAAATGTGATCAATTATGTATGACAAAAGTACATTAATTGTTCATTACTTTTTTTTTTTTGTATTGGGAATCAAACTTGGGGCCTTATGCTTGACAGATAGGCACTATGCCACTAAGCTATAACCTTGGTCCTGCACTATTTTTTTTAAGTTAAACAAAAGAATGAATCACCTTTGAGCTGGGCATGTGTTTTATTTTTATTTTATCTATCTATCTATCTATCTATCTATCTATCTATCTATCTATCTATCATCTATTTATTTATTTATTATGGCTGGCTCAGCCTGCCCTGGGAGTGGGACTGGCACAGCATGTGGTGCCAGTGATCAAACCGCAGTCACTACGGTTGTCTAAGCTTGCCTAAGCAGGCGCTTTAGATCACTGACCATCCCTGGGCATGTGTTTTAAGCCTATTAATTCCAGTACATTGAGAGACTGAGGCAGGAGAATCCCAAACTCAAACCTAACTTAGACAATTTGGCAATTGAATGAGACTGTCTCAAAATGAAAAATGAAATAGACCAGTGTCCAAGGTTCTGGGTTTGATCTCCACACTGAAAGACAAAAGAATGACTGAAAGAAATTGTGCTATAGCCTCTTTATTTTTAAAAGCAGACTATAGTTGTTCTATGAATAATCAAAATTTGCAAGTAAATATTTTGTCATAGTAAGAATGACTTTTGCAACTGGAAATGGGAAATATACTTTAAAAATAAAACAGGTGTGCAGATCACTAAGCGGCTTTCCCTACACTTGTGACTCTGGTTTAAATGCGGCAGCTGAAGTCACAGCACAAACCTCCCCCATGCCACAGACACCAGACCTTGCTGGACTTGGAGCACAAGTCCATGGCTGAGCTCCAGTCAGAGAAAACCAACCCCCAGGCTGCTCTCACTGGGGGCAGTTCTGGGGTTTCTTTGTTCTTACCTTATTGTGGCTATTCATGGGAAGACTTACAAAAGGTCGGGAGGAGATGGAAGGAAGGAAGAAAGGAAGGAAGGAAGGGAGGGAGGGAGGGAGGGAGGGAGGGAGGGAGGAAAGAAGAAAACCAGCTTTGGCAAATCACGATAAACATACTTCTAGACTCATTTGTATAACTTAGTCCACAGTCAAGCGCTTCAGAGAAAAAATGTCATGGAGGGGAGTCTCACACAATCAGAGAAATATTATTTTAAAAATTCAAGCCAGGAGTGGTGGCACAGGCCTGTAATCCCAGCACTTGAGAGGCTGAGACAGGAGGATAGGTGCCAGTTTGAGACCAGCTTGGGCTACAAAAGTGAGCTCAAGGCCAGCCAGAATTGCATAGCAAGATCCTGACTCAAAAAGACAAATAAATAAATAAATAAATAATAAAAATTCACATTTTACTGCTCTCCCTTGCCCACCCATTTTAAGGTCCCTTGAATCAGAGACAGGTAAAGCAGTTAATGACTTGATCATACAAAAATTGAATTTAAAAATATACAATGTTTTGACACAAGGCCTCATTTAAAAGTCTATATTTTGAGGAGTAATGGAGTAGGCAAAATCTTCATCCCTTTAGGGAAGCAATCAACTTTAATCAGAGGAAAGCCAACCACTTGACTTGACATAGATACATATATATAATATATATATATATATATATAATATATATAATATATATATATATATATTTTTTTTTTTTTTGGTAATAACTTTGTTATAAGACTTGGTGTCAGGCTGAGGCAGGAGGATGTTGCAAGTTCAAGACTAACCCAGGCTACAAAGTGAGCTCAAAGCCAGCCTGAACTACATAGAGAAACCCTGTTTCAAAAAGACCAAAAAAAGGGGAGCCAGGGAGATAGCTTAGTAGAATAAGCACTTGCCTGGCAAGCGCAGGGTCCTGAGTTCAATCTCCAATACCATACACACACAAAAAAAGTTTGCTGTTCATAAGAAGGCTGAAAGACACAAAATATCAGCATCTATGGTAATAAAAAATATTTGGTGAACTCTGTGCCACAGGAATAATATTGCTCAGATATTAGACAAATTAATCAAGATGATATATGTAAAAAATGACTAGAATCAGAAAATAGATTAATGTTTTGTCAAGGCTAGGGTTGACTTTAGTGAGCACAGGAAGTTCTTCAGAATAATAGAACTATTCTACAGCTTAGAGGACATTTATGTGTATTGGTCAAAACTTGTAGAGTGACTATTACTATACCTAATTTAATCTCAGTAAAAAAATTTAAAAGGCCTAGTGCATCATAGTTTGGTTTGTTTGCTTGTTTTGCGGGACATGAATTCAAACTCACAACCTTGCACTTGCCAGGCAGGCACTTGTGCCATGGAGATATCTCCCTGGCCCCACACATCATAGGTAATCAAGACAAATAAGCCCGACATGGTGGTGCACACCTGTAATCCCAGCACTTGGGAGGCTGAGGCAGGAGGATCACTGTGAGTTTGTGAGTTCAAGACCAGCCTGAGCTACAAAAGTGCACTCAAGGCCAGCCTGAACTGCATAGCAAGACCCTGTCTCAAAAAGATAAAAAAATGCAAATAATGAAAGAAAGAAGAACGAAAGAAAGAGGAAGCTAAAAAATGCACAAATAACAAGCTCCAGGGTACAGTGGGAACTGACCAGTGACTCTTGAATAAGTGAAGCACTAAACCCCTCAATTCTTGGGGACTTTAAAAGACATAATCCCACAGATATATGACACCAGATGTGCAGCAGGCCCTGAAGCCACAGTAATAAGACAAGGTACATGCTGGATAAAAAGCTTACAAATAAAACCTCTGGCAATTTTTAGGTTTATTCACTGCTGTATTGACAAAATGCTAATGTTTCTTGAGTTGTTCCTTATGGTAGAGTCACCTTTACTGCGTGTTTTACATTTATTACCAAGAATAATCTATTGCTGTGTTATTGTTACTATTTTACAGATAAGAAAGTTGAGACGACAAGGTCAAGTTATTGCTCAGAGTCACAAAGCCATTAAGTGTGGCAAAGCTGGGATTTGAGTCATGATTTAGACTGTCTGCGCCTGACCATGTATTCTGGTAGCAGTACAATAGAAGAAAAGCATGTCTTTCTTTGATATTATAAAAACACCTTGTGAAGGGGGGGCAGATCAACTTGAAGTTTCAGGATGCTTTAGACGTTTTAATAAATTCTGGAGGGCTACTTTTGTAGTCTGGGATTAAATATTCCTCCTCTGCTTGCTTTTGCTCCATCTTGTTCTTTTTCTTATGCTGTTTCCCCCCAAGGGAAAACAGTAAAACATCACAGAGGAGTTGGCAGCAAGAACTGTGCTTACAGCTTCAATGCAGGACACTCTGACCCTAGCTAAGCAGGCAAGACCTGACAGGATCTACACGTTGGAAAGCTGTGCCTTATAAAAATGGGGTGGAATAAACCAGAGCCTTCAGAGACAACTGAGCAAATGTGATGGTCCTGACCCTGTGTGACTCTTATTCTAAATTCAATCCAATTCCTGGAAATGCAATTCTTTACTTCATAAGACTGACAATGACCATCGCATCTAGAGACCCACTTATGCAATGACAGGATGCCCGAGTACCCCCAGCGCAGAACCGTCATTACTCAGGGGCTCAATTTGGATGGGAGAGAAATTCTGAAACAATCAGGGCTACCTTCCTTTTTTCAAGCAAAATTAGAGTTCATTTCAGAAACTCATTTTTTTCGGCGGGTTGGCTCAGTGGTCTAAAGCACCTTCTTAGGAATGCTTAGGTGGTGGCAGAGACCCCGGTTCGATCCCATCACCACATGCTGCACCAGCCCACTCCCAGGTCAGGCTGAGCTGGCCACAATAAAAATAAATAAATAAATATATTTAAAAAAGAAACTCGCCGGGCGTGGTGGCTCACGCCTGTAATCCCGGCACTCGGGAGGCTGAGGCAGGAGGATTGGTGCAAGTTCGAGACCAGCCTGGGCTACAAAAGTGAGCTCAAGGCCAGCCTCAACTGCATAGCGAGACCCTGTCTCAAAAAAAAAAAAGACAAAAAAATAAATAAATAAATAGATAAAAAAAACCCTCATTTTTTCCATGAAAGGGGCCAGGCTAAATTTGAGTGTAGAATGAATCAGCCAATAAACTGTTTTTGTTTTTTTTTTTTTTACCTTTCTGGAAGGGAAGAACTACAGCCCACAGTCACTTAATTCTTGCCCTGATAATACATAGAATTTATATGCACCATGAACCCCATATTTAAGCTTGAATAAACAGATTAAACGCCTGTTCTTTATAGCCTTGGATTTTTTTTTTAAATCTTATTTTCTTAAGCATCTATGGGAAGAAATAGTCACATCTCTTTCAGTGAAACGTATGAGTAGTCACACTAAGTGGGATGGACTATAAGTAGGTCAAGTCAAATTTTACTGTGAAGTACCTTTGAAATCCTATTTTTAACATTTAGGAATTATAGGTACCAATTTGGGAACCTGTCATATCATTTATATTACAGACAAGTTTTATGTTTTCTTGTTGTTCTTGTTTTTTGTACTACGACATCTTCACACCAAGCTACATCTCCAGCCATTTATTTGTTTATTTATTTGCTTCTTTACTTATTTAATTGCCGGGTCTTGCTAAGTGCGTAAATTGTACAGGCTGGGTTTGTGATCCTTCTCCCTGAGCCTCCCACACTGCTGGGATTACTGTTATACATCACTACACCTCCACCAATGGATGTTATGTGCATAAATTAAGCCCATTAGCAATTTTAAATTTAAAAATATGCATTACATATACAAATCACAAATTTTCTCTAAAAGAAACATAAGCATTCGCAATACTGAAGCAGAAACTTGTTTTCTTTTTCTCTCTTTTTTTTTTTTTTTTTGTCTTTTCAAGACAGGGTCTTACTGTACAGTTTAGGCTGGCCTTGAGCTCACTTTTGTAGCCCAGGCTGGTCTCAAACTCACAGTGAGCCTCCTGCCTCAGCCTCCCAAGCGCTGGGATTACAGATTTGCACCACCACGCCCGACATCTTTAGCCATTTTTTCTTAATGCTAAATAAAAAGAGGAGTCTTCTGAGGTTCTGGGCTCACTGGAAGAGAGATATCTCAGTGAGTCCTCTGAAGCTACATTCATCAAGTCTTCTCATTGTTTCTTTTGGTACCAGACAAAAAATAATACAATAGTTAGTCTTTGTATAATTTTTTTTATTTTTTTTTATTTTTTCTTGTTTCAGAACCTTTGTTTGTTTATTCACTCATTTTTATGGCCGGCTCAGCCCACCCCAAGGGCAGGGCTGGTGCAGCATGTGGTGCAGGGGATCAAACCGCAGTCCCTGAAGCTGCCCAATCTTTCCCAAGCAGGCGCTTTAGACCACTGAGCCATCCCGCCAGGCCCAGTCTTTGTATAGTACCAGCGTGCATCGACTTGATGCCAGCCTCTCTGATGACAATGTCCATGATTCTGTAGTGTCCCTTGGCTTGTAAACAGAAGGAAAGACTAGAATTTCACAACTAAAAACCTCTTTGGGAATAAAACTTCTATACAACAGAATGTAATGAAACTTATTTTGAGAAGAATTTTAAACTTGCTACATAAAGCAGAATCTTCTTTCTTGAAGTCTATTTCTCCGTTTCGGCTTGGTACCAGGAATCAACCTCAGGACCTTGTGCTTGCCGGGAAGGCACTGTGGTGCTGAGCCATATCCCTGGCCCTCAAAGTCTTTTTAAACTCTTTTATAGTTTCTTGAACTCAACAGTCACTTTACTGCTAGTTGGGGGTCTTCTGCCTACTGGAGATTGGTGTTATCTCAGACCACTTACATCCATAAGTGGCCACACTTAATTTACAAGAGGCAGATATTAACATTGAATCAGTGGAGTCTATGGAGGGCTCTGGGGAAGGGAGGGATGCAACCAGTTTGGAAAACTATTAAACTCCTTCCAAATGCTGAGTTTTGCCCCTGATGCTGTGATGGAATGGCTAGCATTAAATTGTCCTTGACCATTTTTAGTAACCTGACTTTTAGTGAACTGACAAAGAGACATTTGCTCGAAGCGTCAGCTTTCTAATAAAATCTTTTCTATATGCAACTGTAGTCATATATACAATATGCATTAAGTTTCCTGAGATTTATAGGACTAGATGCCACAATCTGATGGATTGAAACCACATAATTCACTATTCCATGATTTTGGAATTTCTGAGTTTGAAATTAAGATGTTAGAATGGTTAGTTTGTGTTCTGAGGCACTGAGGGTTAGGACCTTAACATCTTTGTGTGGGACCGGCAGCATGAAGGTTAATTTTACATGCTATCTTGAAGATTGTTTTTGGATGAGACTCACATTTAAAGGAGTAAACAATCTGGGGCTCATCAAACCAGTTAACAGAGTGAAAACACTGGCCTTGCCTAGGAAGGGAACCTCTGCTGACAGCCCTTAGACTCCACCCATGCCATCACCTCCTCTGCCCATGGTGCAGGTATTAGACTGGGCAGCTTCCACCACTGTATTTGCCAGTTCTTCATAACAAATCACACAGGGATGCTCCTGCATGCAGAAACACACATTCTATCGGTTCTGTTTCTCCAGAGAACCCTGACAGACATAGGGAGGGACACAGCTCAGTTCACAACACAATCCCAAGGACGCTCTAGCAAGATTGAGAAGAGACAGATGTCACAGAACTTTAGAACTTGTGCTCATTGCCATAGCATCTCATTGGTGGTGTATGATAAATTAGTATCTTTTGTAAATGCTATAGCCATCCTGATAATGGTACAATGATTTTCCTCCCTTTGGTGTTGCAAGTATCAAAGATATTGCTTTGAAAAAAAAAAAGATATCACTCTGAAATATGCCATAAGTTTTTCTTTCCTTTTGTGGAATTTATTTCTATTTTATTTAATATGCTGAAAACCTCAACAACTACAAATGGTGTAGACCATTCTCAATTCTCAAAATCCACTTAGGACTTCCATTTGTTTCCCTATACCAAGAAATCCTGCCTAATTCCTGCATGTTTGTCTTTGTACATATTCATCTACTTCCACCATGTCATATTGATCACCTACCCTGTGACATCTTACCAAATCAGCTCAAACTGTATTTTTTAAAATTTTTATTAACTTTCTTGAAAATCAATAATTATATAGCGTATTAAAATTGTAGACAAACGTTGAAATATGAAAGATATAAGATGTAGACAAAGTGAATTTTAGAACAATATTTCTTTTTTTAAAATTTAATTTAATTTTATTTATTTATTTTTTATTGTTTCAGAACCTTTGTTTGTTTATGCACTCGTTTTTACAGCCGGCTCAGCCTGCCCCGAGGGCAGGGCTGGCGTAGCATGTGGTGCTGGGGATAGAACGGCGGTCCCTGAAGCCGCCCAAGCTTTCCCAAGCAGGCGCTTTAGGCCACTGAGCCATCCTGCCGGGCCCTAGAACAATATTTCTGAAATGAATTCGTAGCATGAGATTAATAATAGATTGCACATTGTAAATAAATTACTTACAAACTTAAATAAAAACTGTTAGCTGGGTGTGGTGGCACATGCCTGTAATCCCAACACTTGGAAGGTTGAGGCAGGAGGATCTGTATGAGTTTGAGACCAGTCTGGGCTAGAAAAGTGAGTTCAAGGCCCAAGCTATGCTAAACTGCATAGCAAGACCCTGTCTCAAAAAAGACAAAAAAATTGTTTAAGAATTTACAGATCAGTAATATAATATTTCACTCTGTGCCAAAATCAAAAACTTATAGTCATATAATTAGGATTCTCAAAGTAGAAAGGGGCAGGCAATAAATATTTAAAGCTTTAAAATTTCTAAATTACAGCACATTTCCAAGAAAAATGACCCTTCTGCATAAGAAATTTGAATAAAAGCATACCGAGATATACAAAAATGAAAGTTTTGACCTGCATTTAATCAATGTTGAATTCACTCTGCATTTAACTTCTGCTAGTGTAAGAAAAAATTTTCCTTCTTCCACTCTCCACATCGTATTTCTGATTCTTTTAAAGTGAAGTATATTTTTGTGACAAAACTCTTTCCAGTGGCCGAGAGCAGACTAAGGTATGTGGATTCTGAAGTACAGCAGGAGGCCGCTAATGCCTCAGGAGCAGTACAGGATGTGATTCCATTTATCCTGGAAAGATTTCTCTGCCCAATCTCTGGAAAATGGACAAGAGAAGGCAACAATGGATGCAGGGAGACAAAACAAGAAGCCTAAATAGCAATCCAGATAAGAGGACTGTAGACTCCCTTGAAATAGTGTCCCTAAGGCTGCTAAGGACAAAATCATCCTTGCCCATGGAATTAGATATGAGGGAATATGTGAAGGAAGGAGGTGTTTCAATGATAAAAGAAAAAAAAAATGATCAATTTCACCCACAAAGTAAATGCCAATGAGATCTATAGTGAGGAAACATTTTTTATCTATTTGAGAAAAGTCTGAAATCTTACTAACATTTTTTGTTTGTGCGATTTGGAGAAACATGTTTTCTTTTTTTCTTTTTTTGTCTTTTTGAGGCAAGGTCTCACTATGCAGTTCAGGCTGGCCTTGAGCTCACTTTTGTAGCCCAGGCTGGTCTTGA
>PVJA010026942.1:0-29117 GCA_004027025.1 Myocastor coypus | reverse complement strand
TTTTTTTTTTTTTTTTTCTTGCTGGGTGGTCAAGGGTAAGTCGAAGCAAGACCTAACCACAGCTCTTTCTGGCCCTTATGTCTTATCCAAGCTACTTAGGGTGGCCAGCACTCATGCCCTTAATCCTAGTGCCCTTGATCACAGCATTGCATCTTGAATCAATCCCAGTGTCACACAGTCTAGATCCAGCCACTTCTGAAAAGAACTCCACCTAGTGAGTAGTGTTTTGTGTGTTTGTTTATTTGAGGCAGGGTCTAACTGTGTAGTTCAGATCTTGAACTTCCTGTGTAGCCCACGCTGGCCTCAAACTTGTTGCAATCCTTTTGCCTCAGCCTCCCAAGTGCTGGGATTATAGGCCTTTGCCTCCATGCCTAGCAGAGTGAGTGGCTTTGATGGAGCATTACATCAGCTCAGCTGTTTAGAATCACTTTTAGAAGATGGAAGTTATCAGAAGAAATTCTAGCTAAGTAGGCAATTTGTGTCAAGTGTATACTAATAGTTATGTACTGCCTTAGTATTTGTTAATTTGTTAATACAGTACCTCAACTCTTGGGGCAAAGCAAAAGTTCCTGAGGGCTGCAGCCATAGTTCTGGTTGTTCTCAGTGAAACTGATGTGCTTGTAGCCTGTTACTAGCGCTGAGATCCCAATCTTCTGCCTTTCAAAAGATATCCCATCTTTCTAGTCGTAGTTCGCATCTTACCTTATCTCAGAACCTTGCCTGACCATGATCTATAGTGAATACTGCTTCTCAGCTGGTATTTACCTGGTAAGTTGCTTATGTCACCAGTAGTTACCAATTATCCTTTTTAATTAGCATTAAACTTGCTAATATTGTGAGATGATCTTCAGCATCTTCAGGTTACTGGTTATGTCTCACATGTCATTGTTTCAAACTCCAAGTTTCTGTATAGAAAACATTTAATTTTTTCTATTTGATATGATGATTTGATGGTTGATTTTTATTTCAGGTTTTTTTCCTATTTTCTTTAAGTGCCAAGTGCTGTATTTAGCCCTATTGTTTATGTCATTATTGATAAAAGAATGCTATAGAGCTTATGGCTGATCCTAAACTATACTGTGGTGGAATTTTACTATATATTTAACATTATATAGCTAGTGGATAAACACACTTCAATTGAAAACATTATAAAAACTGTATAGATATTTAGTATACACTGTTTTGGAAATGCATAATTTAGAAACAGGATAACCTAAAATTATCTTCATACTGCTTGTTAAATACAAAATTGATAGGCAAGATAATTATTAAAATTTTTATGAATATTGTTCAGTATGTCAATGAAGAGTTTTTTTTTCCTAGTACCTTCAATTCTCATGTTATGCAGAGCTGTCAAGGGTTTTAAAAATTTACCCTTTTGAAAGCATTAAAGGGCCAGCCAGACAGTTCAGCAGATTAAAGTGCCTGCTTAGGCAGCCACAGGGGCCAAAGGCTCAATCCCTGACCTGCCATGCCAGCCCTGCCCTGGCACACTGAGACTGTGATGGAGACTGTGTGTGGTGATGTGCACCTATAATCCCAGTGCTTGGGAGGCTTAAAACAGGAGGATCACTACAAGTCCGATCTGTGTAGTGAGACCCTGTAGACCCTGTCCTAAATACATAAAATAAATAAATAAAAGGAGATTAGAGTGAGGAAAACTGGCTGGGCAAGTGGGTGTGACCTGTTAATCAGAACCTGTATACCCTGTACTAAATATATTTTTAAAAAGTATTAAAATTTTCCCATTTGAGCTAACCACAGTGGTGCATGCTTGTCATTTTAGCACTTAAAAGGCTGAGGCAGGAGCCCTGGTACAAGTTTGAGGCCAGCCTGGGGTACATAGTGAACTTAAGGCCAGTCTGAATGTATAGTAAGACCCCTTCTCAAAAATCCATTTAGAAGTATATTTCCAATGTTTATGTATTTGACATATTGTATTCTATAATATCTTATATGTAAAATGTGGTGTAGAAGACAGATACAGCATTCTTTTAAGTATGGGAATTTTTAACCCTTCCTTTGACTTCTTGATTACATGAGGGGCAAAATAGATCTTCAGCTTCCATCAAATACTCGTTGTGCAGCCAAACTGTGTCTGAAAGATTTTAGGAAGTAAGGAAGTTGATCTCTCTCTCTTTTGTTTTTATGTATTTGGTACAGGGTCTCACTAAGCAGCTGGGACTAGGACTCATAGTGATCCTCTTGTTTTTAGCCTCCCCAGTGCTGGGATTACAGTCATGCACTATCATGTCCAGTCTTGATGGCTACCTCAGCATGCCTAGGGGTGGGGCCAGCATGACATATGTCAGAGATCAAACCTGGTTGCTGTGCTTGCCTAAGCAGGCATTTAGTCCGATGAACTAGATCACCATTCGGAATTAATATCTCTTAAAATAAGGTGCTCAGGATTTCATTCTCCTTAGTAATGTAACTAGATTCTGAATGGTAATCTATTTCACATCTGCCAAATCAGAATTAAACTTTAAGTGGTGGCTATTGCTAGAATTTGATGAAATTGAATTTAAAAGGTTTTTGTTGTTTATTTTTTTTAAAGTTATAGTTGAACCCTCATCCTTGTAGTTTTGCCAGAGTCTGATTTTCCAGTAGATAATTTGGGGGTGGTGAAATAGAAAGGAAGTGTATTCAGATGTGAAGCAACTTTTCAGTTCACCTAATTGTGAAATAGCAAGTAATGAAGAAACTAAACAAATAAGTTAGGAAAAATATACTAAATGAGCCAATCCTTTAAGAAATGTCATTTTTTAAAAATCATGTAAAGATATAAAAATCATAAAGATATTTAGGTATTCTTTTTTATTTGATGGGAAGTTACCAAATCCTGGAAAAAATATTTTCTCATTCAATTGTTAATATCCAGAGACACAGGAGGAATGTGGAGGTGCCTTGGTTTGTACCTGGCAGAGGATTCCATATCTTGTGAGAGTAAAAGTGGGAGGGGGAATGCTGTGCTAAGGAGCTGGTAGAGCCCCCCAGCCATGGCTGTCCTCTGTATAGTGGAGTCCTGTCCCCTAAGTTGGTAGGTGCTTTCTGGGGCGCAGGAACTTCTACAGCTTTGGGAGAATCCTGAAGAATAGACCTTGCAGTCAGGTGGGATAGTACTTTATGGACATGGATAGCATCTGCAAAAGTACTACAAGGCAGATGTTTTGAAAATAGTATTTTAAAGTGCAGACTTATGTACATTGTTAATGCAGTTGTTAATAAAGTAACCCAGAGAGAGGTCAAAGTCCAGAGCCTCCTTGCCTAGATACATGTACAGGCTGTCATAAAGCACTCTTAAGGCTGGGAAACCTGGAAGTGTTCAATTGTTTGGAACCTGAGTTGGCCGTACTATCTGTTGTCTCTGCAACAATAAGAAATGACTTTTTTTTAGAGACAGGGTCTTGCTTATAGTTCAGATTGACTTTTAATTTACCAGATAGCCTAGACTCCAGAGTACAGGGATTATTGGTATGTGCCACTAGATCTGGCAGGAAATGACTGTTTACAAATATAGTAACACATTTCTAAAATTTTGCTAGTTGGAGCTGGGGAGATAGTTCCATGGCACAAGTGCCTGCCTGGCAAGTGCAAGGTCATGAGTTCAATCCCCAGTCCCGCAAAAATAAAAGTAATAAAAAATAAATAAAATGTTGCTAGTTGTAGAATATGGTTTTTTGTTTTTGTTTTTGCAGTACCATGGACTGAATTCAGGACCCTGAGCTTGCCAGGCAAGTGCTTATTTGTAGAATGTTTTAATGTCAGTTTTATAGGTTCTGCTTTTCACTTCAAAGTTCATGAGGAATTTATTTACAGTTGTATGACATTAGTTGTCTTATAATAAATTCGTTTTTATATGGTTTTCACTGATCATTTCCCTGGCATCCATTGTAAACTTGTCTATGTAAAATTAAAAGGCATGGCAGGCCCCCATATCTATAGTATTCAGAGCTTGTGATATGGGTCTGTTTAGGAGACAGAGTGGGATGGTAATAGGAACACTACTTCATAGAAGAAGGTTGATTCTAGATTTGGATGACTTGCTATACTTGCACAGTATGTGGAAATGTGGTTGTTTCATTAGGTTTTACCACCAAGGAGACCACTAAGACTTATGGACATGTATGGATTGAGTCATCCTTCTAGGGGACAGGTATGATTGTTGTGGATTTATCTGACTGCAATTTCCTGTGTCCCTCATACCACTCCCTACAGGCTCAATACCTGTCATCACATCAGTATCATAATGGGCTCCCAGTCTTCCACCAAGGCAGGGCTGAGTCTACTTTGTTTTCTAAGAGCCCAACAAGAAGAACAGAGATGAAGTAAAATGCAATTGAGCCAGATGTTATGGCACAGACTTGTAATCTTTTTGGGAGGCTAAAGCAAAAAGATTGCAAGTTTGAGGTTATTCTGGGCTACTTAGTGAAACCTTGTCTCAAAATGAAAATAACAGAGGGCAGGGGATATAGCTCAACACTTGCCTAACAGGCTTAAAGTCCTGGGTTTAATCCTTAGGGCCACAAAAAAAAAAAAAAAAAAAAAGATTTTTGCCATAAGATCAGTATGAAAATGTCTACTATGCCCCTGCCATTTCTGAGAATAAAACTGACAAATGTAGAGGTAAGTGGGGCTTGCAGCATACAGCAGTCAACACAGAGGAGAGGAAACATTTACTTTTCCTTTATAGTGGAAAACAGAAAGGTCCCATGTTCACTCCCTGCCTAGTCATACTACACACACACACACACACACACACACAGCCTATCACTTCAGGGATCTGAATAAATAGAGTGACAAAAAATTGTGGGCTTAGTTCACTGAGAGCTGAAGATTTGTACCAGAAATATACTTACAGGGAGAAATATTTGGAAATAAGTTTGATTATAGCTATAAGACCATTGTTGGGGCCAGGGAGATAGCTCAGTGGAATAAATGCTTGCTTTGCAAGTGAGTCCTGAGTTCAATCCCTAGTTCCACCAAAAAACAAAACAAAACAAAAAAACCCACCAGTGTTTTATCCCTTATAAACATATTGCTGGGATTTGAGACTTTTTTTTTTTTTAATGTATTGCAGGGTCTAAAAGAACAGATCAGACTTGTAGTGATTCTCCTGTGTTCAGCTTCCTAGGGACTGGGATTATAGGCATGTGCCACCGTGAGAATTTTTACTGTTAAGGACTTTCTTTAGTTCTATCTTACTGAGGATTTTGCTGCCCAGAGCAAAGTGGGCCCTGTAGAACAAGGTAAAAGGGTGCATTGGCATTGTGTCCACTTCTTGGAACAGTGGCTGTTGATCTCCACAGTGTCCACAGCAGTCCCCACATGGCGAAGGGTGAAGGGCAGTCCCAGCCACATAGGTCTCTCTCTGATCCCAGGCATCTGTCACCAGAGGCAGCCAGTGATGAGTTCCACAATTTTATAGCCTTTGGCTGTCATCCCAATAACAAGTAAGGCATAAGCTATCCTCTTCCCCTCTGTAAAATTCCACTTCTTCACCCTGGCCTTTCAACCAAGAGCTTTTTGAAACAGTGAAAACTGGACATAGCACCTCACTGCCTTGATATACAATCAGCAGATTTTTCTGCTTTGGTGCCTCTGATGCCTGCCCCTCCCCCACCAAGTACTTGAGGACTGAGGCATGAGTGACTGACAAGCTAGGCACTAAACAATGAAGGAAATGTATATTTTTCTTGGCTTCCTTCATGAATAAGTGACTGAAAAGCAAGGAGTTGGTCATTTCTATAGTATGTACAATACCTAGAACAATTAAATATTTAACTGATACTGACAAGTAGAGAATAACCATTTTCAGTGTGGTCATATAATTAGTAGGAGGTTAAGCTGAACAGAAAAAGCAGTAGGAAGAAGGTGAAGTATAGCTGTATACACAAGCCAGAGTCTTGGCAGGCACAGTGATGTATATAGATGTGTTGGTGTAGTTCCCAGGTCATGATCAGAGCCCAGGATTCCAAGCAGAAGGGAAGATTTAGCCAGTCCATTGGGTTAGGGTAAAGATGGGCTCAGAGTAGTGGGTGAGAGTTAGGCTGGCACTGACAGGCACATCCAATCTAAGATGAACATGACTGCCAAGCCCATGAAAGGACTGCCTAGCCTCTGCCTTGGCTTTTAATTTTGATTTTTTTTTTAAGGCAGAGTATCACTATGTTATTCAAGCTGGCCTTGAACTCACTATGTAACTCAGCTTTTAACCCATAGGGATCCTTCTGCTTCAGTCTCTAAGTGCTGGGATTATAGATGTGTGCCATGATACCCAGCTTCTGCTTTGTTTTTGTTTTTGGTTGTTGTTGTTGTTGTTTGTTTGTTTGTTTTTTATTCTTGTTTCAGAATCTTTGTTTATTCACTCATTTTTATGGCTGGCTCAGCCCGTCCCAAGGGCAGGGCTGGCGCAGCATGTGGTGCCAGGGATCGAGCCGCGGTCCCTGAAGCCGCCCAAGCTTCCCCAAGCAGGCGCTTTAGACCACTGAGCCATCCCGCCGGGCCCCCTACTTTGGTTTTTAAAGTCTTGATTTGGGTAGAAAAGTAGTGGCAGATTCTTCTCTAATGTCCAAAGTTAACCAGATCCCATTGATGTGACTGGTGATTGATTTATGCGTAGGGTCAGTAAGATTGCTCAGCAGACCAAGCGTCTGCTTAGGCAAGCACAGGGCACGAGGTTCAATCCCCGGCATCACAGGCTGCACTGGCTCTGCCCTCAGGTGTGCTGAGCCAGCCACTGAGATCAGGCATAGTGGTGCACACCTGTGATCCCAGCGCTAGGGAGGCTGAAAACAGGAGGATCACTGTGCTTTTGAATCTGAGCTACTTAATGAGTCTCTGTACCACATATATTAAAAAAAAAAAAAAAAAAAAAGGTAGGGCTGGGACAAATACCTGACACTCAAAATGAAGGAAGGAAAGGTTTATTTAGCTCACAGTTACTGGAGGTTTCAGTCCATATTCCACTGGCCCAAGGCTGAGTGGAGCAGGGCGGAGAGCATCCAGTTCATGGAAGAGGCAGCCAATCAATCAGGGCAGCAGAGTAGCAGCAACAGCTCCAGTCTGTCTCTCTGTCTCTCTTTATATTACATTCAGGCTCTCCACCTTAGCCCCCACCTTAGGCTACACCCATAATCCCATCAGTACTAAAACCCATAATCCCAGGGATCATGGATCAAGTCTCATACTCTAGAAGTCCCCACCCAATGATACATGAGGCTTTGGGGGGACAACTAGACATAAACCATAACAGCTGGAGATACAGGTCAGGGAATAAGTGCCTGCCTGGCAAGCATAAGGTGCAGAGTTTGATCCTCATTACTGTACATAGGTAGGTAGGAAGGAAGGATGGATGGAAGGAAGACAGGCAGGCAGGCAGGCAGGTGGGTGAGAGACCTGCCTCAGTAAGTGGTAGGGAGTTCAGTGAGGTTAATGGTTGAAGTTGGAGCCAGTGAAGTACTTGGAGCAAAAAGATAAGAATGTTGAGTCCTCAGCTTTATCTCTTAGGTACTAAGGAGTCATTGAAAGTTTTTAGGTAGAGGATTGTAATGTTCAGAGATGACTTAAGGTAGGTCTAGTGGCCAAGTATAGACATGTTAAAGGGAGGAGTGCTCAAGTAGCACAAAGGTTTGTATTTCCAGCTACCACTGCTATGGTTGAAAAGTGATAAATGTTTTAGCCTACAAAAGTGGTAGCAAAAGAAATAAAGAATTGAATGCAAGAGACACTTTGAAAAAAGGAAAAATTGAGACTTTGCACCTTCTGTGTATACTGGTGAAGATAAAGAATCATTCAACATAAATCCAATTAAAAACTAAGTAACTAGAGGAATATTTTACGAATAGAAATTCAGATGTCAGGATTGAGGATGAGATTTGGTTTATAGAAGAAAATACAGAGCAAAAATATATCACTAGAACACAGGGGAGCTCAGCCTGTGATAAACATGTGGGAGTTTAAAGATGACAGCTTAAACTGCTCAGATGAGTGACTTGAGAATAGAGTCAGGACACTGGAAATGCCAGGACTTGAAAGAAGAAGAGGAGCCACCTAAGCAGAGAGTGTGCAATGGGACCCTGGGAGGAGGAAGAGGAGGAGGAGGAGGAGGAGGAGGAGGCGGTTACAGATTCATAGCAGCCAGATAAGAACATCAAGAAGGAAGTTGTGGTGAGCACTATCAGATGTTGCTGAGAAGCTAAGGAGAATAGGGGCTGACAAAAGGCCCCCTGCATTAGGCAATTAGGAAATCATTTACCTCTAAGAACTCAGGCATGTGTATATGACTAGGGGGAGCAGGAGATGGATTAAGAAGTGAGCTGTGCAGTGCCAGGGAGAGGGTTCAGCAGGCCTAAGCACCTGGCAGGCCTAAGTACCTGGCTGGCAAGTGCAAGGTCCTGAGTTTGATCCCTGATACCAAAAATAAATACATAAATATACAAACAAAAGAAGCGAGCAGTGAAGAGTGAAGGGGAGCAAACATCTCTGGCTTGCAGGTAAGAAGAGTTCAGAGGGAGGAGTAGGAGTGTGGCCAGTGCTCCTCTTGCCTTCCGTGTGAGTCCTGTGAGCATATACACGAGAAGGCAAAAGCAGATTGCTTCTGTGATTTCTTTGGCCAGCCTTTGTTCCATACTCACCAAGGACTTGGATCCAGTTAACAGGGAAGAGTTGAAAGCAGAGAGAGACAGGAAAAGGGAGGGAAGAAGGGAGGGAGGGAGAAACTTCCAGAGAATGTGGGAGAAGAAGGGTCACAACCATCAGGGATTTTGGAGTTAGTGAACACCTCTTCCTCTGGGGTTGGAGGAAAGGACTAGAGGGAGGAGGATGGATATAGCTAGGAATATTTTATTTTATTTTATTTATTTTATGTTATGGCCAGCTCAGTCTGCCCTGGGGGAGGGGCTGGTGCAGTATGTGGTGCTGGGGATTGAACTGCGGTCCCTGTGGTTGTCTAAGTTTGCTTAAGGAGGTGCTTTAGACTTCTGAGCCATCTTGCCAGCCCCAGATAGGAATACTTTTAAATAAAGCAGAGAAAAGAGGTTGGTGGATCACCTGCTGAGAAGGGGTAGGTCAGGGTTGGGTGAAGAGTTGGATTAAACATTCCTGGTAGTGCTGGGGGCTCACAGAACTGCAAATACAAAAGTGTTTATCAGAAGTAAGCCATGTTTATTCGCTGCAGCTTAGAAAACAGGCAATATTTGTTTCTACTTTCACCCTTAAGTACTTAACCTTCCACTTCATTACTTTTTCTTAAGACATTTTGTATGTTTTTTGTCATTATTAGCACCAAAGTAGTTATAAACCATACAACTATTGGAAACTAATGGTCTGAAAGATTTCTAAGGCTACTTGAATTTTGGTCACCTTGGTAGAAAATTCTAGTACTTTCTAGTGAAGGTTATTGATAATGTAAATTTAACAGAAAAAAAGGAGTAAAATCCATGAATTATGCTATCTACTTCCCCATGAAAGGCTCATAAAGGTTTTAGCCTTTTTTAGTTGAAGACATCAGACTATCTGTTAATCCACTCAACCCTGCAGAATCCATTTAAGACAACCAAGATGCCAGATAGTAATAATATCTCATCCAGAATCTGGCAGATCATGAGTGGCCCCATGACTGGAAAGAGGTTTCCATATTGCAGGAACCTGGCCCTCAGAGTTTGTTGGCAAGGCTAAGCTGACCACGTGGAGGACCAGTGTGTACGACAGCAAGCTGGGCCAAACAAAGTCCTGCTATCCTAACTTGGTGTCTGAGTCATGACTGTCCCTGCCTCTCCTGGCCTCCTTCTGGTGGTGGCTGGAATAACAGAACCACTTGGTTCCACAAAGCAGGAGACCAGAATGTGCATCTGGTGGTGTAGAGCATTTTATAAATTTGGTTCCAAGTGAGAGGAAAATATCACCTGAGCCATTGATCAGAATCCAAATGAATCTGCCGAGGTTATTCATGTCAGATTGCCTCAAATATTCATTTTCCCTTTCTTTTTCTTTTAGGTATGGCCTCACATGTGCAAGTTTTCTCCCCTCACACCCTTCAGTCAAGTGCCTTCTGTAGTGTGAAGAAATTGAAAGTCGAGCCGAGTTCCAACTGGGACATGACTGGGTACGGCTCCCACAGCAAAGTGTACAGCCAGAGCAAGAACATCCCACCTTCGCAGCCAGCCACCACAACCGTCAGCACCTCTTTGCCAATCCCAAACCCAAGCCTACCTTACGAACAGACCATCATCTTCCCAGGAAGCACCGGGCACATAGTTGTAACATCAGCAAGTAGCACTTCCATCACTGGGCAAGTCCTTGGTGGACCACATAACCTAATGCGTCGCAGCACTGTGAGCCTCCTTGATACCTACCAAAAATGTGGACTCAAGCGTAAGAGTGAGGAGATCGAGAACACAAGCAGTGTACAGATCATTGAAGAGCACCCACCCATGATTCAGAATAATGCCAGCGGGGCCACTGTAGCCACTGCCACTACATCCACTGCCACTTCCAAAAACAGTGGCTCAAACAGTGAAGGTGATTACCAGCTGGTGCAGCATGAAGTGCTGTGCTCCATGACCAACACCTATGAGGTTTTGGAGTTCTTGGGCCGAGGAACGTTTGGGCAAGTGGTCAAGTGCTGGAAACGGGGCACCAATGAAATCGTGGCCATCAAGATCCTGAAGAATCATCCTTCATATGCCCGGCAGGGTCAGATAGAAGTGAGCATCCTGGCCCGGCTGAGCACAGAGAGCGCCGACGACTACAACTTCGTGCGAGCCTATGAGTGCTTCCAGCATAAGAACCACACATGCTTGGTATTCGAGATGTTGGAGCAGAACCTCTATGACTTTCTCAAGCAGAACAAGTTCAGCCCCTTGCCCCTCAAATATATCCGCCCGGTCCTACAGCAGGTGGCCACAGCCCTGATGAAACTCAAAAGCTTGGGTCTTATCCATGCCGACCTCAAACCAGAGAATATCATGCTGGTAGATCCATCCAGACAGCCATACAGAGTAAAGGTCATTGACTTTGGCTCAGCCAGTCATGTGTCCAAGGCTGTGTGTTCCACCTACTTGCAGTCCAGGTATTACAGGTAAGACTGTAGCCCCCACATAATCAGGTCTTGAATGGCCCAGAGCACTCACTGAGAATACAGTGTCATCACCAGGAGGGAAACAAAGGGTGTGCTAGTGGGTGCTGCCCCCTGTAACCTTAATGTATTGGGCAGTCAGGACTTGTCCACATTGAAATGAAAATGAGAAGCCAAGAACGAGCTAGGTAAAGTTCTTGGTCGCAGTGTTAGAGCTGGAAAGTGGGCTGTGGGGAGAGGAGAAGAACAGAGAAATCAGGTCCTCATGGAAGGGCAGGATCGAGACAGCTGGTGGATAGAGAGGGTGCTGATGTGGCGGCAAGGTGGCGGCAGTGTGTAATCCTCACGGGAGAGACAAGATGGACAGCTGTCTGGCCAGATCAGGGTGTGTGAGGAGTGGGAGAGAACATTGAAAAGATAGTTGGGACAGGTTAGGGGGTTCTTTAATGTGTATCTCTCAACCTGGAATAAGCCTTGAAAATTTGAATAGCAAAAAGCAACAGGTTGAAGGCAATGTTAGGAGAAGACTGTACCTATGTGGAAAAGAGCCTGGAGGAGGGAAAACACTGTGCCAGGGCCTGGCTCACGCCAATGCTTTGCACCTGGACGATGGAAGCGTTAGATACACTCTTGGTACTTAATGAAATGCACAGGCCTGGGTAGCTTCTTAAGAATTGAGGTTTATCCAGCTCACACCACTCTGCAGATTCGAGGGCATGGTGCCAGCATCATCTTGACTCTAGTGTGGGGATTGTGACAGATAGCACCACAGTGGTGGAGTATGTATGGGACCCAAAGTCCCATGACCAGACAAGAGACAGGGAATGATTCAGGCTCAGGTGTTGACAACAACTAGCTTTTGAGAGGATTAACATGGGGCTTGGTACCTTAACTCCTTCTTTGTAATTTTTGATTGATTGATTGGTTTTGCAATGAGGATCAAGCCCAGAGCCATACACATGCTACACAGCAGCCTACCACTGAGCTACATCCCCAGCACTTTGTTTTTAAGATAGTCTCACTGAATTACTCAGGTTGGCCTTAACTATAATCATCCTCCCTCAGTTTCCAAGTCCCTGGGATTATAGGTCTACACCACCATGGCTGACTCTACCTCAAGCCCCTTTGAGGAAGGTGCAGCCCATGACCTCCCTCTAGGCCCCACCTCTTCCCACCTGCCACCATCCCTACATGGAGAGGTGGGGCCTTGGGGTGTTACCAGAAAAACTCATCCTTGCAGACGTCCACCTTGAACATGGGCTGGGCGTAGTGCCAGCTGTGGGAATGTAGATGAGGCCCTGCCATCCTGGAGTTACAGTCACCCAAGGGGGCTTATATTCGGTCCTAATCCGTATAAACTGGATCCATACTTCTGGGATGGGGTCCAGCACAGGTGTTGTTTCTCAGCAACCAGCCGAGAACTGCTGCCTTGGTGGGATGAAATAAAAGTGTTGGCTGGGGACTGTCCTGTGCCGCCTTCCTCTGTCCTCCCCCACCTACTTCTTGATCTGTGAATGGGGTTCCATCAGCAGCCTGTACTGAACATGGGGCCTGCCCATGTAGTGGTGGGTAAGGAGCTGGCAGAAGTAGAAAGCCAGCGTCGGAGTAGTGGAACAGTGATGGGCTGCCCCTGAGAGAATATGGAACTATCCTTGGAGGAAGAAGTTGGCAAGAAGCAGCAGGCTCCCTAGAGAGGGCTAACCTGCATCTAAGACTGGAAAGTAAAAGGGTCTCATGACTACCTGGGACCTTCTGCACACGTCCTGGGTGGATGCGCTTTCTCCATGCACTGTCCAAAGCCACAGAAGTTGGGCTGGAAAGTGTAGCAGAGTCCATTTGGCACCACTGACCTGTTACCCACTCCCGAGGCTTCCAGCCCCCTTTCCCAGCTTGCTCCTCTGGGGCCAGCCTGACTGCCACAGTGCTGTTGCAACTTCCTCCCACCACCTGTCATGTCCACCTGTTCTCAGCCTCTGGCATTTGGGTCTTCACTTGGCTGGTTCTCAAGCCTTTTCCACCTGGCTATATTCTGTCTTTCCATTCTCTTTGGAAAGGTGTTCCTGGGTCAGAGCAGTCTTAGCTAGCCTCTTCAGTCTGACCTTTGGCAAGTCTTTCCTGCTGATTCAGAAGCTAGAAGGAGGCCCAACAGCCTCTGCCTGCTCAGGAGGGACAGATCTATTACCAGCTGTGGCCATCTCTCTCTCCACTCTAAGCCTTGTAGTTTGCTGCCAGACCCATGGCATGGAGGGGAAAGGTGTGTCCAGTGCTCAAGTGGAACCTGGGGAGCCAGAAACCATGGGCACCTCTTTGTGCCCAAAAGAGCTGATGAGAGGAGGATTCTTGGTGGTTCTCCTAGGAGTGTGCCCAGACCTCCCTCCAAAGCCAGCTCTGGGTGGCCACCCCTCATGGGTCACTAGCAAGTCCATGAAGTGCAGGTGCTGGGGCTAACTCTACTCACAGCAAACAGGAGGCTGCTCTTGTCACTTTCTATTTAGGTTTGCAAGTTCAGCACACCAAAGGCTATTTCTCCCCAGATCTTGGCCTCAATTTAGGATGAGCCACAGCCAAGTTAGGGGTGCTTGGAGTTTCACTATTTAGTTAACCTGCACTGCTGCTGGCAAACAGAAATTGTTTCATTACAGTTTGCTAAAAATTGATCATGGCAACTTATAAAGTCTATAAAATCTATGTTTAACAGAAAGTACATCCTTGGAGCAAAACCTGATGAATAGAAGATGATGAATTAGGGATTCTTTTTTTTTGGGGGGGGGAGGAGGGGTCTCACTACTAGATCAGACTCTTAGTGATCCACTTGTTTACTGCCTCCCAAGAGCTGGGATTACAGGCACAGAGCTCCATCTCAGAGCACTCCAGTCCCTGTGCTTGCTTGCAGGCACTTTAATCTGCTGAGCTATTTGGCTGGCCCTTGAATTAGGGACTGTTAAGCCCTATTTTCATCTTGTGTCCATGTGACTCCTCCACCATGGACTGGGCTTTTGGCTCTGGTCACAAAAAGTCTGGGCATAGGAATCTGTGGTGACATTAGGAGGCAGGTCTGAATCCTCTCGCTGGACTGCTCATGTCACCTCCTCTGTCAGATTGGACTTTTCAAAGCTCTCCTCCCAAGGTGGGGGTAAGGAAGGTGACTGGCTTCATGACAGTCCCAGGCTTTGTCACTCCATTACAGGCACACTCGTGTGAGTACACACCATTTCCCTCTGAGAGACCCTCCCTGTGGTGTGATTGTACCTCACCCCCTTTCTTTTGGCTTTAAGTAACTATAATCTAGAATTCTAATTTTGGACAAGGCAACTTGTTTCTTGTCATGGATACCATGGCCTTTGGGTCCTAATGTCCACAGGGTGACCAGCCCTCAGGTCAAGAGCACAGACAGTGTCAAAGCAACTCATCTTTTCTGCCTGGAATTAGGCTGCATGTCCAAATTGGTCCCAGTGCTCCATCTGTCCCTGGCCCATGTCTGAGCCTTGGGGTATTCTGCTGCCTCACAGATCAATAGGAGCTTTTGAAGACAGTCTAACTCTGTCATTGTTCATCCTAGCTGTGTGGGACAGCTAACTCCAGGCCAGGTGTATCAGGTTGATTTTTGTGATTGCTCTGCTCTTACTGGGGAGAGAGCAGGCAAGACGAAATCTCTGATTGTCTGCTGTTAAGGCCTATGTCTGAGAAGAAAGAGGCTGTTGGGGATAGAGACTGTCTGCATGTTTAAGATAGCCTTAAACTGTCGAGAGACTGTCTGCATGTTTAAACTACCTGGGACAGAGATGTCGCCACATCTTAGTGCCAAATTCCTGGCAGAGCTGTCAGATAGGCCTTTGCCCTGCAGTGCCTGTTTTCCTCAGGAATTTCTACATCTGAGCCTGACACATTAGCCACTGGGGACATCTCACTTTCAAAAGGATGAGCACTTACATCTCCCTTCATTATTATAATTCATACTGTATTAAATGAATAATCCACTGTAATCTCCACCTGGTGGCTGGGAAACAGCAATTAGAGGCCTCTGTTCTCACCCTGGGGAATCGAGGCAATAACCTAGGAGCTACTTCTTTCCCCCAGTTGTTAGGCATTTGCATGGCTGAGGTCACAGCCTTGTTACTGATAGTCCACAAGGCAAACCTGTGTTTTTCAGGAAATAAGAGTACTTTTTCAGGTTTTTCATGTCCGGTGCAGTGGTATCCCCTTTCAACTTGAAGATCAGTTACATGCACCAGTTTTTTTTTCAGGGAGGTGGGGTCCAGGGGAGTATTGGGAATCAAATTCAGGACCTTGGGTTTGCCAAGCAGGCACTTGTGCTACTGAACTATATTCCAAGCCCTGCACTAATTCTTAAACTTTGTTGGACATACATGTCTCCTGGAGAACTTACTAAGGCAGAGTTCTACCAGAATCCAATCCCAGGGATAGTATACTGTTCTCTAGGACAGAACCCTATGCGCCTCAAGGTCTCTGCCCTTGCCTGAAATTGGAGCTAGGCAGTGTTAATGGATTTAGAACCATTCTTTGAGAAACACTGCTTGGGGGAGAAGGATTTCCTTAGTCGTGTCACCTTTCAGGTTTTCATACCCAGAGGAACCAGAGGCAAGTAATCCTGCTCACAAGTATTACCTCACCCTCACCCTTGATGCTTTGCCTTTTCCTTATTTAATTCTATACTGATGCTACGTTTTGAGATTTCTCTTTTCTTTGCCTTGCTTTTCTTTTCTTTGTTTCTTAGCAAGCAAAAATGGGTAATGGGGTGTTTTCATTCTCAGCATGACTAGCAAACAAAAAATAAGAACTAATACTAAACTCAGAAAATTCAAAAAAAAATACACTATTCAGGCAAAAGACAATCAGTGATTAAAATTTGTAGAAGTTTGCTTTTGCTCTGTGATATTGAAAGTGTTTTTTTGTATACCTTTCTCTGGAAATACTTAAGGCTATTAAGAAGACCCTAAAGATGGGCATAAAAATTAGAAAATAAAAAAGAGAAAAAAACTAGGACACAAAAAATTATATTCACAATAATTTAACTACTTAACAGTTTACTCCATAGAGTCACTTGGGCAGCTGATTTATTTATTTATGGACTGACTGTCTTTAGCATTACTTGGGCAAGAATCATTTTAACCAGTTGATTCTTGTATTGAATAAATTTGATAAAATTGTTGTTTATAAATTTCCTAATATGTTATCCCATAAAAAATCAATGAAAAAATGAACATTTTGGTGATCCTGTGTTTGAATAATTAAACTGGTAAGTAGTTAAGTTTTTTAAAAGAAAATTTGCGCACCTGTAATCCCAGCACTTAGGAGGCTGAGGCAGGAGGATCGGTATGAGTTCAAGACCAGCCTGGGCTACAAAAGTGAGCTCAAGGCCAGCCTGAACTGCATATTGAGACCCTGTCTCAAAAAGACAATAAATAAATAAATAAATAAATAAATAAATAAATAAATTCAAGTTGATTCAATGGTTTGGGATAAAAGTGAAAATTTTGATTCAATTTGTCAGATACTGGATAGGAATGTAAGGCATGATTTCTAAGGCAAATCTTGAAGAATTTGTATTTTCTGAGAAGATGAAAACACTAAAGTAATTGCCCAGAATATAATTCTGAAGCTTTGATAGGTTCCAGGTATTCTAATGAATGAAGTCATTCAGTAGCTATGTTTATTGTGAAATCATTATTTAGACTCTAGGGAAACAGTGGTGAGCAAAAGCAGCTCAAGAAGTTCAGAGTCAGTGAGAGATTTTGCAAGATGGGTAAGCAGAGCAAGAGCTACAGTGAGGGAAACTTAAAGGAAATGTGAGGGAGGCTGGGAATCATCTGAGGCCCATGGAGATTGGAGTAAGAAGGGAAGATTAAAAAAGGAAGAGAGCACTTGGGAAGACTATCCCTTTGAAATCTGTGCTTAGGAATGAGATCTGACAGCTGAGAGCTTCAGACATAAGCTGAGGCCCTGGCTGTGGTCAGTGACAGTGCTGGAAGCAGTTTGTAAATTCTTAAACAAAGGAATGATCCTGTGAAGTTAATATTGATATCATCAACCAGAAGGGCAAAACAAAGGAGCAAACAAAAGCAAATTACAGAGACAGCCAAAGGCTAGGAGGCCATGGAAGTTAGGCAGGAGTAAAGGGAAGAAGCCCATGATTTTAATGAGGAATCTGCTTCATTCCCCCACAGTCTGAATGTGGACACTTCTCATATATTTAACTTCTCTGGTCCTTTAGTCTGTCTGTCTCTCTATGCCCTCATTTCATTTAATGATTTTGCTTTCACCAAGGTACAGTTCTACAGCTCTGGTCTTCAAGGACTTGGCTTCAGATCTCACCACTTCTCCAAATGAATAGACTCTGAAAGGACAAAAGAGACTCCTTAGATCCCATTTTGAACCTGCTCCTGGTTGACTATTCCATTAGTCATGGCCAATAGAATGTCACCCTGACACAGCCACACTGCCGTCTGGATCATAGTAACTGGTGCCTGTGCCCTACGTGGTTGGCCAGAGCTGGTGGTCAGCCCATGGGGAGGAAGCAGTTTTCTCTGCTGTGCCTCATTAGCCACACTGGGAACCTTCTGTTACCTCTTCAACAGGCAGCAAAGAGTATTCCAAAGTGCATTTCTCAGGACTGGAGATATGTCACTCCAGTGAGGGACATAGCCTTATGAAGCCACAAACAAATCATTTTTTAAAATGACAGTGCACATGCAGATCGTGACATACAAAAAATAACTGATTCTGTTTCTAATAGAATAGTTGGAGGAGATGCTGGCTCACACTTTAACATAGTAAATAAAATGTGTAACCCACTGTGCTCATCTGTGCATTTGTGCTTACCTGAAAGCTTTTAGGGTTGCAGCTTCTCATTTGTAGAGAAATTATCAGTAAATTATCAAAACTGGTAGGTTATTTTCAAATTTCCTTTAGTTGTTCAGGACATTCAGCAGTATGGTAAAATACTTGGAAATTAAGTTTTTGTTTTGTCAACTAAGTAGTACTTGTAATTACCTAATAATAGATAAGAAGTAAGGGAAACAGGAAACACTACATGGGTTTGAGTAGATCTCTGTCCAGCTGCAGCAGCCCCCACCACACATGGACAGACAGAGTTTACGCCCATGTCCAACATGCACACAGTGCACTTGTGAGAAACTTAGTATGGAGAAACTGACACTAGCACTCCATGTAGAGGTACTGATGTGCACGCCACATGGAGGGAGCCCCATGCTGCATGAACACACATGCAGCCTTCTCTAATCTTTGAGCCTATAAAGAGCATCCCAGAGATAGAGCCCAGTGCAGAAGTGACCTCAGCCCTGGAATCTTGGCCTGCCTTTCTGCCTTGCTGCAGAGCTGCCAGCTGCATGTCTCTGAACTTGAAGACAAGAGGGCTAGAACCCCACTTGAGCTCCAGGGACACTCCCCCCACAGAAGCTTGTTAGACATGGAGGCTCCTACCCTGATCACTCACTCTCTTCAGTGGGGTGGCAGCAGGCATCAGACAAGGCCCTCAGCAATTTTTCACATACTGGGGATTGGACTCAGAACCTTCATCCTGAGCTACATCCCCAGCCCTTTCGATTTTGCACTTTGGGACAGGGTCTGTCTATGATGCCTAGGCTTGTCTTGAAATTGTGATCCTTCTGCCTCACCCTCCCAGAGTGCTGGGATTACAGGTGTGTGCCACCATACCTGACTAGTTTTTTTAAATGACTTGGATGAGGTATGATTGACATATAAATGTTCTTCACATTCAACATCTGTAACTTGTTAAGTTGATAAGTGCAGACTTATGAAACTGCTATGGTCTGTGTGATAAAGCTATCTCTCACCTCCCAAGTGTCTTGCCACTGCTTTAATCATTACCATCATCCTTTGGGAACTGTCACTCTAGGTGGCTTGGATTCTAGAGTCACATCTTATGGGGAGTGTACTGTGTACATTGTGAAGATGAGACCAGGACTGCCCAGTGACAACTGGCCTGAGCTGTGGGACTTTCCATTATGATTTGGTCAGACCCCTGAGCCCTAATAGTGGTGACAAGTGAGATACAAAAACCATAGGTGAATGTAATGGGAGGGGTCATGTGGGCTGGTGAAGTGGCCAAGAGTGGCTGATGTGGGGGTAAATGTCTGCAGTTGGGTGGGGTGAGAAAGTAGATGCTCAGTTGAAGAGATGGCAGTACATGATTTATAATAGATACGGCGCTCATTGCTAAGTAGCTCCTGACTTTCCCTATACTCCCAGCTGGCTCTAGAGTTGTAATTCTCATTCATACACTGGACAATTTTTAGAATTCCAAAGATACACTTTCAGACACTGCCAAGGTTTCTAACAGGAGTGCCCTCAGCTATCAGGGTCTGCCTCAGCCTGTAAACAGAAGCACGTCTCCTCCTGGTTCCCCTAATCAATCCCGGCTTGCACATCTCATTAGCCTGAGAAGGCAGAACATGTGTCACCCTGCAGTGTCTTGGCCTGTTCTCCCTGCCCCTGCCTTGCCAGGCTCCCAGCCCCCACCTACTGAGCTCCCTGCTCTTCCCTGCCACCAGCACACACAAGCTGGTACAGAGTGTAATGGGGCACAGTAAATACACAGCCAGGGCAAGGTGGAAGATCAGGGCTTCTGGGTTGTCTGGGATGTGATATTTTGGAGTGATTGTCTTAGCTCAGGTTTCCCAGAAGCAGAACCTGAGGAAAGGGTTTGATGATAGGTAATCTGGTGGGTGTGAGGAGAGGAGCTCCAGCAAGCAGGAGGGAAGATAGGGGAGCAATTCTGGGTGTAGCTGCTAGGAGCTGTTGGAAGCTCTGTTCCTTGGGGTTGAAGCACCTTCAAGGGCGTTGTATCACTGGAACTTTCTTGGAGGCCAAGTTTTTGGAGAGACTGAGGGGACCTGAGCAGGTTCTTGGGTGGCTCTGAGGTTGTTCCAAGTCAGAAAAGCCAGAGGGAGTAGGCCCCCTCTCTCCAACGGACCCAGGGTGGGGCGTTTGGGTCACTGGTCTTTGTTCTCCACATCTGTCACATATGGTGTTTGTGAATGGAAAGTGAATTAAAGGGAAAATGCGTGTTATGATTTGTGTCCAGGTGTCCCCCCAAGCCCCATGCAGTCATGGGGTGGGCTTCTAGAGTTCGTGATTAATCTATGGTTCAGTGCCAGGATTATGGGTGAGAGTACTACACCAGTCCCAGGCAGGCAGCCTGTATATGATATAAGAGAGGGAAGAGGTTTGTGCTTCTCCCTTTGGTCTGGCTACTTTTTCTATCTTCCACCTCCATGAACTGTTGCCCTCTGCCATGTGCTACCCTGCTTTGGAGGGATTGAAAGCTCCACACACAGTGAGCTAAATAAACTTTGCTTCCTTAATTTTGGGCATCAGGTATTTTGTCTCCAAGATAATAATGGGTACATTAAGAACTATAGTCTAAAAATTCAGAGTTGATCTCAACACCTTGTTTTGGAGGGGTTGGAAATGTGAAGCTCAGAAGAACGAACCTTTTCACCATTCCACGCACCCCCCCCCCCTTCAGCTGGCTGGCCGGACTGCCACAGTGGGAGTCACTTATGCCCTGAGATGGAATGCAGAGGTGCCTGAGTGGGTGGCAGGCACTCAAGTGCCAGAGAAACAGGCAAACGGGGGATTATCATGCTTCTCCATTCATGCCTGACAGATGTAGCCAGCACCCCACAAGACTCACTTGTGGAAAGAATCAGTGACGGATTGGTCAAGTGAATAGGGACAGTGCCCTCGCCTGCTCTTTAGCTCCACTCCCACTGTCACCTACCAGCAACCTTCACATGCAGCCAGTGCTTTCACTGCTGATTGAGGCCTGAAATCTATGGCATCCAGAGCTCTGAGCCCATGGTCACAGCCCCCCCTCCCCCTGCCCCAGTCAGCTTCTTGGGAAGCATTGCACTGCTCACCCAGAATGGTGTTTGTTTGCTTTTTTGCTTGCTTGCTTGTAGTACTGGGAATTTAACACAGGGTCTTTTTTTTTTTTTTTTTTGGTCTTTTTGAGACAGGGTCCCACTATGCAGTTCAGGCTGGCCTTGAGCTCACTCAAACTCACACCAATTAATCGTCCTGCCTCAGCCTCCCAAGCGCTGGGATTACAGGCACATCTTACCAGGCCCAGCCTGTTCTTTAAATTTTGAACCTAGACAGACTTTCAGTCTTCCTGCCTTAGCCTGTCCAAGTGCTGAAGTCATAGGCATATGCCACCACTTCCAGCTTCACCAACAGTATTTATTCCCAATTTGTCTCCCCCTTGTGAGGCCCCACTTGAAAACCTGAAGACAGCCGACTTGGCTTCTAGCAGACCAGTTCCCTAAAGTCAGTTGGCATCTGCCTTGTCTCATTATTCTTGCATAGGAAATTGGAAGTGAGCGCCCAGTGCAAAGAAGACCCAGTGCAACAGGCCCTGACAGTGATCTTGGGGAGCTGAAGGTGGGCCTCACTCTGGGCTCACAGCCTCCTATCCGTTTCTCTGGTCCTGAGGCTTTGTGAGCATGCGCTTCACGTCTCCTGTAACTTTGTCTTCATGCTGAACGGCTGAGTGAACAAAGATTTCCCAGAGAGCATACAGCTCATCATAAACTGCTCAGCATGTGCCTGCACATAGTAAACACACAATAATACTCACTGTCATTAAAAAAAAAATATTACCGCTGTTAGCATCGTCGCTGTTTTTTATCATCATTACAGCATGTGGCAGATAGATCTAGGTTTGAATTCCAGATCTGCTGCCTTATACCTGTGTGACTTCAGGCAGGTTTCAAACCTTTGTGAAGCTTAGTTTTTCTTTCCCTTGAGAGGGAAAACTGAGCAATTTGAGGAGTTGTTGTATTGAGGAGACAGCTGTAATGCATGTGACATACTTCCACTGAGCCGGGCATTTGCATAGCAGCTGTGTCACTGCGGGCATAATCACTCCAGGCTCTGTGCCTCTCTTTGCCTTGTAAGTGTTTACTTGATCTGATGTCATTGGTAGCTGCTTCCAAGTGTGTGTCCCCACCACACCCAAGCTTCTTGGGACTTGAGGTTCGGCTCTGTCAGCCACTCAGGAGTGCTCATGAGATGGAGTGAGTGTCTGAAAGCAGTATTGTGATCAGTGGGTTTCTTCTGGCTGGAAGGGATTATCAAGTGAGACAGAGTGACTGAGGGAGGGGACAGAACTTGGCTGCTGCAGGGACAACGGTGGTCACACCATTTCTGACCATCCCTTGCAGGTGCTGTGAGTGCTCAAAGTGACCACAGACATCCTGCAGCCTATGATGTGCTCAGAGGGTAGAGAAGAGTGGCAGGAGGGGGTACAGTGCATCTAAGGACACTAGACCCTATTTGACACAGTACTTCCTGCCCTAACTCTCACCACTGCTGATGCCCTAGGCCAGAGAGACTGGAGTGATGCTGGAGACCTTATTCACAGACTCACCTAAAGGCTGTGCATGTATGTGTCAGTGTAAAGTGTTGCCACATGGGGCTATATGCATCTATGCTGGGAGTAGCATAGATGTGTATAACAGCCTGTGATGTGTGCAGCTGTATGTATGTTGGTGTGTGTTGGCATGGGAGATGTATTGTTGCATGTGTCCTAAGTGTGTGTTGGCATGTAGGATTTGTGGGATGTGTCTGTGTGTTGATGTGAGGAGTGATTACTCAGTGGCAACAGGAGGGCAGGCCTCGGCACCCTAATGTATGGAGCCCCTGCCTCCAACCCTGGTTCCCATTCTGGGGAAGGGTCTCCAGTGTTAGTTTTGTTTCTATAGTTGTTGGCCATGGAAATAAAAGTTCTGTGACCAGAACATGACTGACAAACTGCTAGCACCATTATTGTCATCCCCTGGCCTCCAAAGAAGAATTTCTAGTCGTGTGTGTGTGTGTGTGTGTGTGTGTGCATGTGTGTGTGAGTCAGAATTTGAATTGGCAGTGAAAATGCACAGTGAACCCCCAGAATATAAATAGATACAGCAGCCAGAGAGTCAGCTGATATTTGCATTCGTGAAACCAGATGTCCACCCTGACAGCAGCCAGGGGATGGCCCTCAGTACTCTGGGTGAGGTAGGTAAATCAAGTCAGTCAGAGGTTTGAACCTTTGAATTTTATTTTATTTTTTCATTAATTTATTTATTACGGGGGCCTGGTGGGATGGTTCAGTGGTCTAAAGCGCCTGCTTGGGAAAGCTTGGGCATCTTCAGGGACCACGGTTCGATCCCCGGCACCACATGCTGCACCAGCCCTGCCCTCGGGGTGGACTGAGTGGGCCATAAAAATGAGTGAATAAACAAAGGTTTCTGTAACAAGAAAAATAAATAAATAAATTAATTAATTTTAAAAAATTTATTTATTATGTAGAACATTTGAAATTTAAATAGTTTTAAAATTAAAGTGTAAAATCTGTTTATCTCTAAAGACTCCTAAGGAAGCTGTTAATTTTGAACTAGAAATCTTGCCATCCCTAATTTGTCTTCCTGTTTCTGTTTTTCTCAGTTATGTTTGGGTAAAAGACAGCATGTCCATCCTATCACAGGATGGTTGGGAGGAGGGTAATAGTCATTTCTGGAAATGGCGGGACAGGGGACCTAGGAAAATAGCTCTGGGAATAAACAACCGCCAGTGGTAAAAGTGCCAGTAACAGGCAGTGTCCTTTTGTGTGTGTTCACAGGTCATTGGCTTGTCCTCTCAAAGTTGAGAGGGTGACTTTGGAAGCAAAGGGACTGAGGGTTGATGAACTTGCTGCTGAAATGGCAAGACCCCAGAGTCCCCTGGGGCATGAAGGATGTTGAATCTGTCCATCTGGCTTTCGGGTCTGTGGTTCTCATCCTTGGTTCTTACCTTGCCGTGCTATGGCTGCATACCTATGTGTGTGACAGTGTGCTTTTCCCTGCAGCAAGCCTCCATCGGTAGGAATTCTCATTTTCCCATGAGAAGTGGCTGGGCTTTCAGGGAAAGTCTCCAGTTCCCTGGAGAGTGTGTGTTAGCCTGTGGGTGTAGGATCGTATTGTCCATGGCTTGGTGCTATGCCTCAGAGAGCAGCTCTGCCTGGGTCAGAGGCCTCATGTGGGTGCAGAACAAGTTCCTTCTTTCCCTTCCTGTGGACAGGTCTTTCATTTGTTTCCTTAGAAAAAATGAAGGTCAGCTGTTCCTAAGCATCATTCCACAGTGTCCTCTGCAGCCCTGCAATGCCTAAGATGTGGGTCTTCATGACACTCCAGGAAGCAAGGCTATATTTGTCAGGCAGAGTTCTCGGAACACCTAGCTTGCCATGCCCATCCTGCTGCCACCTGCCACATGGCACCACTGAGGCAGGCTCATATTTTTTGAACAATGTCCAATACTTCTTCCCTGCTCCTCTTTCCTTTGGTCTCCCAGAGCCTTGTCCAGGGCTTGCTCTCAAGTCTCCTCTGCCTGCCCTCCCTCCCTGCCCAGCATCAGCTCCCCAGTTTCTCCCTGTGCAGGCCTTCTTGTGCCAGCCACTCCCTGCTACACTTCCCCCTGACCTGGGACGCCCTCCCAGCTATCACCCCCATCAGGCCCTGAATCCACCCTGCCCCATTCCCTTCACAAACTGCAAGTGCCAATTTCAGGTTTCTCTTTCCTCACAATATTTGGCATTCAATATCATTTGTTTCATTAGGCATTTATCCCTTCATTTGCTCCCCAGAAATGTTTTGTACTTGTTGGGGCTGGGGTCTGCCTCTTGGGCCCTGTAAGTGTTTCACAGTGAGACTGATTGAGTTGCCACCTACAGCTTAATCTGGGGAAGGAAGTTGGAGTCAGTCACCCAGCACCCCACCAGTCTGTGGCTTGGGACCAGTCTCTCTGCCTCTCTGACTTGACCTCTTCACAGTGCACCAGGGGGTCAGGCAGTGTTCTCTGCAAGGCCTTAGGAGCTGTGTGGCCTTACTGCCTGCCATGTCTTGCACGTAGCAGAGCCAGTGAACACAGAGCTTCTGACCATGACTGTTCTGTTCTGCTCTTCCTTCTTTTCTTCCGCTGTTCACACTCCCGAGGTTCTCCTATACCAGTCTGGCAGGCTGGTTGGCAGAGGATGTGCCAGCCACACTAACATGCTGGGGACACTCAAGGGGACCGCTCAGCTCCCAGAGTGTTGCCAGTTAACCGTCACACTGTCGTGTGTCAGCACTGCCCCTGCACATGTCCCTACATGTCTCTCAATTTAGGGGCATACAGATTCAAATTTGGTTGCAGCTGGTGCTGACAGAAACAGCGAGATGTAAGATAGATCTTTTGTGAGAAATGTGTCATTTTTTATTTGCCCCAGCCTTTTCTGTTTCCATCCAGTTTCATGGCCCCTGGTCTTCGTCTGATAGCTTTGCTTTGTAAGTGTTATTTGGCAGGTGATTTTGTACCTGTTGTGCATGGCTGTGCCTAAGGACACAGGAAGAAGCCTGTGCTGAGGCAGGGGCTACAGCTTCTTTGGAGCCAGATTATAGCTGTTCTGAGTAAATCCAGTCAGTAGCGGTGTCAGAACTGCAGTACCCATCCCCAGTGAACCTGAGTCCTTAGCTGGCCATCTCACTGTCCCCGGGACCCCAGAGGATTGAGAAGGTCTCATGACAGACTGAACCAAAGAGAAGAAAGGTCATTTGCAGGCTGGCAGGGATGGGAGGCTTAACTGTAAAAACACAGATTTTAGAGAATAAAGCACATGTGTACACATAGGAAGTGGCCATTCACTAAGCTGTGTGCATAGTGCTCTGTTGGAACTAAACATGGTTTGCATTTGAGTAGGCCTCTGGTTATGATGAGACTCAAATTTTCTAAGTGTTTCCCGGGACAGAACTCTATATGACCATCAGAATAGCTCCAAGGGCAGCTTATACAGTTTTTTTATCCTATCATACAGGGATAATGTGTGTTTTTTTTTTTTCTGTATTTAGGACAGGGTCTGCAGAGTCTATAGGGTCTCACTACATAGATTGGGCTCATAGTGATTCTCCTGTTTTCAGCCTCCCAAGTGCAGGGATTACAGGCATGTACTACCATGCCCAGTCTCAGTTGCAGGGCTGGCACAGCATCCTGGGGATTGAATCCTGGCCACTGCACTGTGTCTAAGCAGGCACTTAGTCTGCCAAGCTATCAGGCCAGCTGACAATTTGTATATTAGTGACCAAGTTATGAACACAGCCTCTGTCACATTCTCTCCATGTGGTTCCTGTCTGCTGCAGAAAGCAGGAACATCAGGGAGCCAGCCCTGGCCACTGGACTCAGAGTAGGACAGTCCTTTTAGAATGGCCTGGCCTCAGCAGCCCCAGGCATGTATGTAGCCTCTTGACCTTTCCTGCACCCCCCTATAAACCAGCAGCCTGTCCTGTAGACAATTCTGCAGAGTATTTGTTCCCATCCCATGCAAGAGTGCAAGCTTAAGCTACATGGACATTGTGTGGATTCAAGTGTCATTGCTTAGTTCTGTCTGTGGCACAGTGATGACACTGCTAACCACAGGAGCACCCCCACCCCGGCTGAAACCCAGGAGACTAAAGTGGGCTGGCGTGTAGCACAGTGAGTGCATGCCCCTGGGGTGCACAGACTGGTGCTTTGCACTGTGATGGATTCGTGCCTGGACAGCCTTGTACCTAGGAGCTTCTGTGTAAGGCGTGGACAGAGCCAGTGGATGGAGCCAGTGCAGACCTCCACCCCCACAGACAGGCAGCAATTGTTCTAAAAGGTCACTTACTGCACAGTTCTATAGGGTCCTGCTGTGGCTAAGGTCACCTCGTCCCTCCTCAGGTACCCATCCCAGCTCACCCAGTCTGACTGAAAGTCTGCTCAGGCCTGCTGCTTTTCACTGGTTCTTTCTCTGGGCAGAATTTCAGTTCTTGCTGTGTGATAGGCTGCTGGAGGAAGGCATTTGTGGCCCAAACATGCTCAAGGTCCCAGGTAATAAGGAGGACGCAGGAGGACTGTGTATGTATTCACGTTAGCTCCCTTTCCACCTAGCAAGCAAGACTCACCACACTTAAATACTTTCAATTTTGCTTGCACAGCATGAGAATTGCTGTGCTTGTTTTGCCTCCGAAATTGAACATTTCTAAGGAAACATGACATTACCTTTCCTGGCAGGTAGGAGGGAGTTGTTGTGCAAGAGATGTGCTCCCTGCAGCCCTTGGGAAATGAGCTGCTGCTCTGTGCTGTCAGGGAGACTGCAGGCCCCATTCCCTGGTGTCTCCCCTTCTGGGTGCCTGCCCCCCACCCTCTGCAGGAGAAGAGCCAGCTGGGCCCCACAGAGCATGGTAGCATGAGGAGGAGGCCTGGCACTCAGTGCACAGCATAGTATGGGGGTTATTGTGTTTCTTGTTTATCACACCTACCCTTCCAAGCCTCACTCGGGTTTCACTTTTCTCTCTTCCTTCAGCCATGCTGTCTTCCATGCCTGGCTCCTACCTCTGCTAGAAATTCTCTCTGCACATAAAGTCTCTGCTACATGTCTCTTTATATTTGGTGGAACTTGTGGACATACTACTTTTGACTAATTGTGTCCTTGTAGGAGTTAGCTTGGGACAAGGAGCTAGATTATAAGTGTCCCGAGTGTCTCTTCTCTTCTGCTGATTGATAAAGTCTCTGTATGGGCCGGGGGATTGGAGATTAGAGATTTCACAAAGCCTGCTCAAAGAATGCTCTCAAACCCCCAAGCCCTTTATGAGTTGCAAAGATCAAAATTAACAAAAATCATTTTAGGAATTTTTAAATAAGTTACATTTAAAATAACCTTTATAGGAACCCTCATATATCACTGGTGGGAATGTGAAATGGCACAGCCACTGTAAAAACAGCTTGGCAGTTCCTCAAATAAGTTAATTGGAATCACCACATGGTCTCTGAAATTCCATTCCTAACTATATACCCGAAGAACTAAAAACAAGTACTCAGGTAGTAGTATCTCCACATTCATTTACAAAAGCCAGAAGGTGGACACAGCCCAAGTAGCCATTTGTGGAAAACTGTATGAACACATTGGGTGTGTCCATACTGGGGAACATTATTTGTCCCAGCACGGAAGTAGTATACCTATATGGGCTACCACAAAGTCTCAGGCTTAGTAAGACACCCCAAAATGAAGGTCACAATTGTGCGATACCTCTGTATGACATATCTAGAATAGGGCCACCTATAGAGACAATGTACAAACATAGTTGCCAGGCCTAGAAAGAAGGGAAGATGAGGTGAAACTGCGAGAGGTATCTGGGGCTCTACTTCAAAGTGATGAGCATGTTTTGGAAGTAAATTCGATGACTTCCACAGCATTATAAAGGTACTACATGTCATGAGTTGTTCCCCTAAAGCAGCTGATTTTATAGTATTTCAATTTCATTTCAATAAAATTGTTGGGTTTTTGGTACTGGGAATCAAACTCAGGACCTTGTTGGCACTTGCCAGGCCGGTGCTGTGCCACTGAGCTATTTCCCCAGTCCAATCCAATAAATTATTTTTTAAGCAGAAAAAGAAAGCACTTCTTTAAGGCTGAAAAGCTGGAATGGGGGTGAGACATTCCCAAGAACTGTGATTAAGATTGTTATGGATTGGGAGCTGGGGAGATGGCTCCGAGGCACAAGTGCCTGCTGGGCAAGTGCAAGGTCGTGAGTTTGAACCCCAGTCCCACAAAAAAAAAAAAAGATTGTTATGGATTTATTTGTAGATGGGAGCTACACTTGTAAGACATGCTAGCTACAGGGTTGGGGAGATAGCTCAGTGGCATAAGTGCCTGCCTGGCAAGCATAAGGTCACAAATTTGATCCCTGGTACCACCCAAAAGGTGGGGGGGGGGGGAGGAAGGAATGCTTAGGCAAGTATAGTGACTGAGGTTTGATCCCCAGCACCACATGCCACCCCAGCCACCAAGACCAGGCATGGTGACTGATGCCTGTGATCCCCGTGCTGGGGAAGCTGAAAACAGGAGAATCAGTATGAGTCCAAGCTGCATAGTGTGACTCTGTACCAAATACATAAACAACAGATAGAAGTGCTAGCTAGAATTAAGTCTCCTTTAGGACTGATTTTTTTTTTTTTTTTTTTTTTT
>PVJA010026941.1:17375-29220 GCA_004027025.1 Myocastor coypus | reverse complement strand
TTTTTTATCAGTTTACCTGTTGATGACAATTTGAGCTGTTTCCAAAATTTAGCTGTTAAATGGTGCAATTGTAAACCTGGGTGTGAATTCTCTGTAATATGATGTTTTTAATTCTTTTGGGAAGACACCCACAAAGGGAATATGATGTTTTTAATTCTTTTGGGAAGACACCCACAAAGGGAATAGCTGGGTCAAGTGAAACCTCTAGTGCTAGTTTTCTGAGGAATCACCACATTGATTTCTACAGTGGCACATGCGCAGGGACAAACTATGATGAATGTGGTCATTATGTGTTCCTAAAATGCACCAATAAAATCTGATGGGAAATAGTTTGAGTGCTTCATTGTGCAGAGAACTGACCTAGAGAAAGGTTCAAATCGATTTCCACTGTGCTTACAGCAGTCTACACTCCCATCCAACGGCAGAGAAGGGTTTCTTTTTCCCCACAGCCCTGCCAGCATTTATTGGTTGATTTCCTCAATAATAGCTTTTTTTTCCCCCCCTGGAGTAAGATAGCATCTCAGCATTGTTTTAATTTGCATCTCTGTTTTTTTGTGAGATTTTTTTCTGTATGTAGGACAGGGTCTACAGGGTCTCAATATGTAGTACGGACTCATGGTGATTCTTGTGTTTACAGCCTCCCAAGAGCTGGGATTACAGGCCTGTGTCACCATGCCCAGTCTTGATTGCCATCTGGTGCACCCCAGGGGTGGGGTCATCCCAGCATGCCCCGGGGATTGAACCCCCTCCTCCTCCTGCTTACAGGTGCCTTAATCCACTGAGCTATTTGGCCAGCCCCAGTACATGTGATCTTCCATGGATTGTCACACATAAAAAAGGGGCATGTTTACAGAAATGTGCTGACGTATGTTGTTGCATGGAAGCAGAGAAGCACATATAATAATTAGGAAAGCAAAGCTTAGTAATGATTGGGAAAGAATCACTGAAATTCATGGCTGGGCGTGGTGGCTCATGTCTGTAATCCCAGCACTCGGGAGGCTGAGGCAGGAGGATCAGTGTGAGTTTGAGACCAGCCTGGGCTACAAAAGTGAGCTCAAGGCCAGCCAGAACTGCATAGCGAGATCCTGTCTCAAAAAGACCAAAAAAAATCACTGAAATTCAGAAATTTGAAGACAGAGAAGTTTCTTTTCAAAAGACCTTGGGGCCTTCTGGGTATCTTCCCAGAAGAATAAAAAAATCATACCCCAATGTGCATCTGTGTTTATAGCAGTACAATTTGTCCTAGCGAAATCTTAGAAACAACCAAGACACCCATCAACCGAAGCGTGGTTATAAAAAATGTGCTGTTTTTATGCATTGAAGTACTACTCAGTTGTAAAGTTAAACTTGAGAGTTTTATAGGTAATGGATACAATTTGAGACCATCTTCATAAATGGAATGAGACAGACTCAAATGTGTAAACATCATATTGCCTCCCTGAGAGTAACTGAAATGTCAGCATCCCTTCTTGGTTCTTGTGTCTCAGCCTAAGAAGTCTACACTTACAATCCTAAAACCACACTATTGGAATTCCACCAAGTTAATTCCAATCTACCACTCCCAGTGCAACCTATGGCGATAACAAAGACACTAATATATATATATATATATATATATATATATATATATATATATATATATAATTATTGGGGAGCCAAGGGGCCCTAAGTCCCGCCATGAAGATGGCTTTCTGGAACCAAGGGAGTGACCCAGGGCTGCACTCAGGTTTTATTAATTGGAGAAGGGGGAGTGGCTTGCAAAAGAGAATTGTGGGAAGAAGGTCAGCAGTGAAGAGAGTTGTGGGAAGGTGGTAAGCATTGAAGGGGGTGAGCACTATGAGCTGGGCTAGGTAGGAGGCCTGCATTCACTTCCGCCACATTTAGAGATATACAAAAGAAGTAATTTGCATTATGCTATTGTGATAATATCTAATATTTTGGAGGTCTGGCACTTCAGCTCTGATATGTAATCTTTTCAAGCCCCAGGAAGTCATAGCCTCTATCTCGAGGCTCGATCCCAGCTGACACAGTGGAGCATTGGCTCTCCATCCTGTTATCAGGGAGACACGCGTGCCATCTTCAAAAATTACCACCAGCACCTTGGCTAAACCAATACACACTGCTTAAGGCCAGCTGAGAGGATAATGAGAAGCTCTGTACATTTCAGTACAAGAGAATAGGGTCAGGCTCAGTCAAAATGGAGACAGTCGCTTTTCTTTCAAGGAGAGCTGCTCAGACAGTCCTCCACATGAAAGAATAAATAAGGTCTAGAATGTACAATAGGTTTTTTTGAGGGGGGGCACTGGGGTTCGAACTCACAATGTTGCACTTGCCAGGCAGGCACTTATGCCACGGAGCTATCTCCCAAGTGCCCAATAGTAGATATCATAAGTGGGAAGTAATTGTTTACAAGGAAGAAGGAACTAGGAAGGGGGAAGGAATGAAGGGAAAAGGGAGAAATATAAGGGAGCTATGCTGCTAGTGTCTCAGTTCACTGGAAAAGAACGCTCATGCTAACACTGGAGATTTTGTGTGTCTGTATTTTGTATTCTTTTTTTTTTTTTTTCTTGGGATCTTTTTGAGACAGGGCTTTGCTAGACAGTTCAGGCTGGCCTTGGGCTCACTTTTGTAGCCCAGGCTGATCTTGAACTCACACGGATCCTCCTGCCTCAGCCTCCCAAGCGCTGGGATTACAGGCATGTGTCACCATGCCCAGGCTCGTATTTTGTACTCTTGAGCAACTACTTTTGAGGACGACAATGTGCAATGCATTAGCCATTATTATTCTCCTTGTATTGTATTAGGAAAATCCTTTTTACCTTTTTTTCAATAAGAAAACAAAAAAGGACTTGGGGCAACCAATATGCTGCTCAGTAGGGATGGAACTGGGGTCTGCAGAGCAGCCCGTGGGTCTCTGCTCCTCTGGGCCTCCGCTGGCCTGCGGTGAGGAGGAGGGGCAGGCAGGCCTGATGTCAGCTATGTCGACCCAGCCGGCCTCCCCACCGCCTGCACCGCACTGCGAGTTCCCTCTGTCAGTCCTGGCCCCTGTGCAAGTGCTATTCTTAGAGCTGGGCTTTTGGAAGGAGTGGGAGGGACATCATGCTGACGTGTGGTGAGATCGCATCAGGGACAGCCCTGGAGTTGGCGTCCTAATCTTGACCCAGCACGTGGTGTGTCCTCTGTTTTGTACAGAGGAAACCAATAACTTCGTGTCTGGGCTACACAGCCAATGAAACACCATGGGCATGACATTAGACAGCTGGTGTGTGAGCAGAACTAAATCATGTACCATCTCTAGACTAACTCAATGCACACAAAAGCCATCCTTTATTTATACTTCTGCAAAGTTTGCATCACATGACACAAGGCTGCCCAGCGACCAATAGCTGGCCTGAACCAGACAGGATATTTTTCTCACCAGGATGTTTGTCTCAGCACTGGGGTAGCTTCCTGCTCCAGGCATGCAGCCCCAGTACCCCCTCCACACGCTTGATCAGTTTCCTGGCTTTCTGAGGCTCCCAACTTATCCTTTTTTTTGTATTGTTTTGTTAAAGATGTCTTGGAGTTCTCTTGGGGGGGGGCGGTAGAATTTTGGACAGAGTTCAGGGCTAGCAAGCATTGTCTTACTGAGCTACATCCCCCAGCCCTCATTTTCGTTGTCTGTGAAATGGGCATAATCTTTTTTTTTTTTGCAGGACTGGGGATCGAACTCAGGGCCTTGTGCTTGCCAGGCAGGCACTTACGCCACTGAGCTATATCCCTGGTCCCTAATGGGCATAATAATGAACCTGAGTTCACAGAATGAGTCAAGGAGATTAACTACAAAATATGAATATGCCTGTATTTATTTATTGTCTTTGAGATAGGGTGTCCTGCCAAAATATGAATATATACCTGCTAAGACTACATGACCTATTAGCTGCTACTATTATTATAATTACCTTGTATTTTATGTATCTCTTTTGTCTGGTGGAGCCAAGCGATATTTTTCCTCAGACCCAGTGTACCCCAAAGCCTGACCACTGTCACTCTGTACCCTCTGTGCCCTCTACTGACTTTCTTGCCGACAGAGCTTGGGAAGAAGGTGGCGACTGTGTAAATTACTTCACCGTTTTGGTGGTGACTAAGGGCCCAAAAGGGGCCTTTGGCAGGGGTGTTTTCTCAGTGAACTTGACAGCTGAGTGTCTATGCTGACAGGGATCACATTCGGGATGTATAGTAGGTAACTTTGTTAGCTCATGGGAATGCGGGGAAGGTATTCTTGTTGGTATTTTTTTTTTTTAACTTTTTTTTATTTATGTTACGGCTGGCTTAGCCTGCCCTGGGGGTGGGGTTGGCACAGCATGTGGTGCCAGGGATCGATCTGTGGTCCCTGTGGTTGCCTAAGCTTGCCTAAGCAGGCACTTTAGACCGCTGAGCTATCTCACTGGCCCCTCTTGTTGGTATTTTGGCAGCTATGGAGTTTGATTACAGCTGTGAGAGAGAACTGAGGTTCGCTCTCCAGGTGGGGCATGCCTGGAACTCCTGCCCCAACCCACCCTGAAGCCGCCCATACCACTTCGGGGCAGGTTGATCTGCACCAAGAGGTTGTCAGAGAGGAGGCCAGTGTCACCTAGTTAGGCAGGGGTGCCCTGTCCTGCTGATAGTGTCTTTAAGAATATGAGGTCGAGTGTGGCCCCCGTGGAGATGTCGGGGACCCTGTGGGCCTATGTGACCATGGAGTGTTCCAGACTGAGTGGAGGCCAGGAGCATCCTCCCATGTGTCCACACTTGTGTGTGACAAAAGCATAGATTGGGAATCTGGTCTCACTCTTTGGTCACATCCAGACTGTGTTTTAGATTTTCTGATTGGAAGAGGTTGTCTAGTCAGTTGACTTCTGTGGAGCTTTCCAGTTGAGGGTTGGGATGGCTTTGGGCGTGAATTTGGATACTGAAGAGATAGGATTTTTTTTTTTTTCTTTTCTATTTTTTCCCTTGGAACTGGGGATCGAACTCAAGACCTTGAACTTTCCAGGAAGGCACTTGTGCCCCTGAGCTCTTTCCCCGGCCCTCAGATACTGAAGAGAGAACATTCCAGCTACCTGTTGTGCCTAGGGGCCTGGGCCATTGCTTCAGTGGTCTTTTTTTAAATAAACCTACATTTAAGAACAATGATTTCTTCTGACATCTATTCAATAAATAAAGAACATATCCTTTCTCTTCTTCTAGACCTAAACGGCAGCGGCAAAACAATTTTCCCATGTTTTCTTCGCCTAAAGCCTGGAATTTCAGAGGGGTAAGTGTCTGCCCTGGGTGGCCTCTATTCTGGACCACACCACATCCTCCAGAGAGGTGGAGGTCACATGTTTGCTTTGCCAGTGAGTCTACCCAGAATGCACTATGCTTATCTCCTGGGGAGGTCACCTGTGCTCCAGTGGTGGTGGCTTAAGTAGTCCTGGAAGTCATAGGCTGTAGCATCTTGTGAAGGAGAAGCCAGAAAAGATCACAGCCTCAAGCTCTCCATGATGGTCTATTAATAGGTAGAGCAGGGCGTTGTTTTCCAGATGTCTGTAAGAGTTTAAACAGGCTTTCAAAGGAATCATAAAAGGTTTCCTAAGTATAAGACAAGGAGAGCAATGGAGCCACCTCTCCTACCAGGTGGGCTTCCTGGTAGCAGTGGTCATTGTCATGGGGCGTGGAGGTCCCGCTGTGTCCTAAAATGACCTTAGTGGTCAGGCTGGGGGAATCCCCTACATCCGGGCAGAGTGCTCTGAGCTGTTTGGTGTGGGGTTCCCTTGCTCAGCATGAGCCCCTACACCTGCTGCCCTGCTCGCCTACTCAGCATCCTTGGGGCTAAGCCTTGACATTTTCTCCTCTGAGAAGTCCTCACCCCCATGCCTAAACCTGCTCCCCTCTGGTGTACCCTGTAATTTCTCACCAGTGTGCTCAGTCCGTACTTACTGAAGTTGGAGATTAGGAGCCCCAAGAGGGGAGGTGGATAGAGACTTTGTCAGCTCTTTTCACTCTGTCTCGGGCCCAGCACAATGCCTGGCACACACAGGCTTCATACATTGGTTGAATGAATGATTCTCCCATGTCCTCTGACACAAGATCTGCATCTTGCCTGGAGACGGGGTTTGAAGTCCAACTCTTGAGTTTTTCAGTACTATTCTGACTAGTTCCAGTCACAATTTAAAATCTTGTATAGATTTTGTCATTGTCCCCAAGTATCCTGTTAAAAGTAAATGCAGATCAAGGCCCTGGTGTAGGTCAGGTTACAGGGTTTCTTTTCTCTGGGAACGAGGAACAAGGTTCTGACTTCTGCGATAGATGCACGTGGCTTACTAAATCCAGGTCTTGTACCTCCCCAGGTTGGTTATGTTTTTGTGGATAAGCTACCCATTTCTTAAAATGTATACATGGGGATGATATGACCATTATGGGAGAAAAGCCTTGTGTGGTCAAATAAATTTGAGACCCACCGAGTGCCCCCTGTTAGATATGCCCACCACTGCGGAAGTCCTCCGAGCATGGATGAGGCCATGTGTATGAAGACCCCATTAGGAGAGGTGATGGAGGGGCTGGGGAGATAGCTCCATGGCACAAGTGCCTGCCTGGAAAGTGTAAGGTTGTGAGTTTGAACCCTGGTCCAGCCAAAAAAAAAAAAAAAAAAAAAAAAAGACAGGTGATGGGGCTCTCAGCATTTCCCCAAGTCAGGGATCCCAAAAGCTTTGTTAACCAGTCTGTATGCATTTTGGGACTTGACGGAGTCAACTCTGAAACTCTTGCTGGCTCAGCTGTGGTCATTAACTAAGGGTGGTGGCCATTGCGGGGCAATAAGCCTCCAGACTGTCCTGCTTTTAGTGCTCGGAGTCTTGTTCCTCCATACTCCTGTGTTCCTGGCTGACCAGACTGCCTGCATCTGAGACTTCGCTAACTCTTTCCTCTTAAAAAATGTTTGTGAAGTTTAGAGCTTGGGTCTGGTCCCTGGACCTTGCTGCTTCAAGGAACCGTTGGGTATATTTGTGGTTCAAATGACCCTCTGTGCACCCCAGCCTTACCAAGTCTCTAAAACAACGGTAGCATTTCCGTTTAGTAATTCACTGCAGTGGGGCTGGGGAGGCTGCCCCTAGCTAATTGTAAATAAATGAAATGTTCAGACCTAATGGCATGTGAACTTCATGTTCTTGTAGCCCTCAGGTTCTTTGCCAGCTCTCAGGAATTGCTCAGTCATTAAAATTGCTTGAGGAAATAAGAGTCCAGTCAGTGGTTAGGTCAGCTGTGATGTTTAGACTGGTCTCTTGTACCTGCTTTGATTGCTTCTGGCCCTGGGGCCTCTTGGCAAAGTTAGACAAACTGGCATCAAGATACCCCAGAGAGTGAGGTTTGGGCCTGGCTGGCTGCCTGGTCCCTCTGTGGCTAAACACCTTTGCTGCCAGCCAGGACGGCATTGAAGTCATCAGCATGGTAACTTAAGGGGGTGAGGGACCCAGGACACCAGAATGGAGATGCTGGAGACGGCCTCTGGTTGCTACATTTTCTCTAATGGAATCTGACTCTCAGGTCTGTTGGACGGAGCTGTGCATGCTGTACTAGGGCGAGATACTCTGTGAACCCTTTGTTTTTTCTTTATTTAGAAAGGAAGGTTTTAGAATCTCTGTGCTAGGAAAATTTCCATATTTGTACACGTGGCAGCAGAGAAAAGCAGTGTAAGCACCTACAATTCCATTCCTCCTTACAAAGAAAAAGGACCCTGTGTACAGAGCATTTATGGATCCAGAGGGGTCGCAGGCCTGGGGACAGGATGACGAGAGGTGGGCTGGACAAGACGAGAGAGAGTCAGATGAGAAGTGAGCAGGGAGGGGACGTGCGGGCAGGACCCAGGGGGTGGCAGTGGCTGGTTTGGGAAAAGAGGGGAGATTGAGAATAATTGCAAGAAAGGTCTTTTGGAGAGAAATATGTAGGGGTTTTTTGGGTATCGGGAATTGAACTCAGGACCTTGTGCGTGCTAGGCAGGTGCCGTGTGACTGGGCTATCCAGCCCCGGGAATGGTGTTGGGACACCCTCTTCACCTCCCGAGAGTGCTCCCTGCTGACTGCTCTGCATTCTGAGTTGCTCTCGTGGTTCTCCTTCTGCTGGAGAGGTGCGGGAGGGCTGGTGACGCCAGGCTTTCCCAGCCTCTGCAGCCCTGGGCCTGCTGCCCTTGTAGGCTGTCACTGCCACAGCATTGTACGTACGAGGCCCTCTGTTTTCTTGCAGAGCTAAGGGGACAAAGGCGCTGGGGTGGGGTGGGGTTTCTGACCTTCCAAGACTGCACCAGACCCTAGGGCAAGGGTGGCCCTGTGGGTGGCTTTCTCACCTTAGACCTCCGGGTGCTACAGATATCTTCACGCAGAGGTGCTGAGAGGGTGGTGTGGGTTGGGGGGATCTCGGTGGAAACACTGAAATCAATTTGAAGCCGGAACAGCAAAGGAGGCATGAGGAGGCCTGGGAGGTGGGGCCCTGGGTGGAGGGGCTATCTTGCTCCCAGGCGATCCTTCAGGTGCATAGGGCACATTTGGTACCCACCTGGCTGAGGAAATGCTGAGCTTGGAGTTTCCCTCTTCCTTGTGAAAATGTTTTGTATAGCTCCTTAGGGAGGGGGACAGAGAGAGAGAGGGTGGGAGAGGGAGGGAGAGAACACGGATGCAAGGAGCTCCCAGTGGAGCAGAGAGCCCAGCTCCTGCTGTTAGTGCCTCGCAGGCCTCTGCTGTGTGCAGAGAGCACTGTTCTAGGTACTCATGCTGAGGTTTAATTAACTATTGACCAACTTGCAGAGGCTTTCTGTCTCCCCTAATGCCTGGCCATTTGGGAAGACATTTCTAAACTCTGGGGCTTAGTACAAGGGTATACCCTGTGCCCCCAACCTTTTAATATTTAGATGAGGAAGAGGAGGCCTAGTGTTAGTCAGGATACTTGGTTACAAGTGACAGAAATTCAGTTAAAAGTAGCTGAGTGTCTTAGTTACTTTTTACTCCTTGCTGGGACAAATACCCTACACCCAAAATGAAGGAAGGAAAGGTTTATTTAGCTCACAGTTACTGGAGGTTTCAGTCCATATTCAGCTGGCCCAAGGCTGAGTGGAACATGGGAGAGAGCATCCTGTTCATGGTGATAGAGGCAACAGACCAACCAGGGCAGCAAAGAGAAACAGCAAGAGTCTCTGTCTCTCTTTATATTGCATTCAGGCTCTCTTCCTCAGCCTGTCCACCTTAGACCACACCCATAATCCCATCAGTACTAAAACACATAATCCCAGTGGATCATGAGTCAAGTCTCAAACTCTAGAGGTCCCCACCCTATGACTGCATGAGGCTTTAGGAGGGACAACTAGGTGCAAACCATAACACTGAGGTTGGGGGTGGGTTGATGGCTCACATGACTAAGGTTGAACCGAGGTGGCTGCTGGAATGGCTGTGTCTGGGGATGTTCCCTTTGCAGTGTTGTCATTCTCTGGGTTTTTTCTCATCTTTTCCTACTACATGTGAGCCTTGTTTTGGAAGCACAGGATGGCTATAAACAGCCCCACAGTTCCAGAGGAAAAGGAGAAGTTTTGCTTTCAAAGTCCACATAGGAAATCCAAAGGTAGAACAGTAATTTTTCAGACTTGAGCCATGCAGCCATAAGTGAGTGCAGTCACTCTGGCATGGGGTTCAGGAATGGGATGTTATCTTCTCCATGCTGCCTTTTCAGGATGGCACTTAGGAGAAACGTAGCAAGGGCTGTTCGTCACAGCTAACCACCCCTTAGTGCCCACTTACCTACACTAAGCTCTGGAGTGTGTTCTTTTTTTTTTGTGGGACCAACGTTCAAATTCACGACCTTGCACTGGCCCAGCAGGCACTTGTGCCGTGGAGCTATCTCCCCAGCCCCTGGGGTGTGTTCTCCAGATACTTCTTTTCCACAGCAGTAAGAGGCGCACATAGGCTCCACTCCATTCATTCTCCTTCTGTGGATGAAGAAGTAGAATGCACTGGTACCCAGGTTGATGGACATAATTCTTTCTATGATCCTGGTAGCAGAATTTGTTTCAGTTCTGTTTGTAACCGAATTGCAAGCAGAGCGCACACCCCTGTGCTACTTTTCCATCGCTGAGTAATAAAATGCTGCCCATTTAGTAGCTTAAACAGTGCCTGTTCTTTAGCTTCCCTAAGCAGGTGCTTTAGACCACTGAGCCATCCTGCCGGGCCCAGTGCCCGTTCTTTAGCACATGGCTCTGTAGAAAAACTTCGGCAGGGTACAGCTGAGCTCTCCATTTAGGGGCTCATGAGCCAGGGGTCAGGGTGCGAGGCATGAAGAAGGCCCCGTCTTCTCCTCAGCCTGGGTAGGCTGCTGGAAGAATCTGGTTCCAGGTGGTTGCCTGAGGTGCCCTCGCCCTAGGTGGCTGTTGGATGGGGGTGCTGTCCTCCTAGAAGATCCTGCCGTCTCCGTCATTTGGCCCCTTCCCTCTGCTGAGCCTGCAGCAGAGAAGCTCGTTCAAATCCTCCATGAGTTCCTCCTGAGGGCTCACCCGAGTAGGTTAGGGCAGCCAGCTGGGCTCCACTTCGGTGGTCTCAAAGCCCATGACCATAGAGAACATGATGGCCAACGATGTGCTCCGGCTTCGTCTGCGCTCGTGGGCAGAGGGTTATGTGGGAGACGTGCAGTGAAAGGTGTGGACTTGGGGGACCGGCCCGAGACTTCTGCCCACCCCAGGAGTGTGGAGAGCAGAGCAGCTTGCTCAGGGTCACACAACAGGCAAGTAGTAGAGCTCGTATTGAAACCTGACCTCACCTCATTCCTAAGCCCATGCTTGCTCATCCATCCATCCATCCATCCATCCATCCATCTGTCCATCCACCCATCCATCCATCCATCCATCCATCCATCCATCCATCAGTCTGCTTATTTATTTGTTTGACAGGGTCTTACTGAGTCATTAAGTTACCCAGGCCAGCCAGGCTCAAACTTGTAATCCTCCCACTTCAGCTTCGCAGAGTGCCAGGGTTTTTTTTTTTTTCCTTTACGGCCAGCATAGCCTGCCCTGGGGGTGGGGCTGGCACAGCGTGTGGTGCCTGGGATCCAACTGAGGTTCCTGCGGTTGCCTAAGCTTGCCTAAGTAGATGCTTTAGACTGCTGAGCTATCTCCCCAGCCTTCTTGGTACATTTTAGATATAATCATCACATTTATAGAGAATTTGTACCTGTACATGATAAAACTTGCCAGCCTGAACTACATAGTGAGACCCTGTCTCAAAAACAAAACAAAAATGAAAAATAAAAAACCAATCAAGTTCAGTATTTTGAAGTACATAGGGGCGCTGCATTGAATATATTTTTTAAATTTTATTTATTTGTTTTTTTCTTGTTTCAGAACCTTTGTTTGTTTATTCACTCATTTTTATGGCCGGCTCAGCCTGCCCCGAGGGCAGGGCTGGCGCAGCATGTGGTGCCGGGGATCAAACTGAGGTCCCTAAAGCCGCCCAAGCTTTCCCAAGCAGGCACTTTAGACCACTGAGCCATCCTGCTGGGCCCCTGCATCGAATATTTATTGTGCAAGGCATCTGGGAAATGAGCACCTCTGGGTGCAGAGGAAGGCGTGGCCCATTCTACCCTACTGCACCAATCTGTGCTGGCTGACCCACCTCCCACCCCCTGGTGACCTGGGGCAATGCTGTGCACATCTGGAGTCAGCGGTGTTCCTGGCTCTGGGCCTGGCTCTGTCCTTAGTCATTGTTAACAAGTGGAAAGGGTTTGAGGTCAGAAGACTGGGTTGGGGGCTAGACACACCACAGTGCACCAGGCACCTCGCTTGCAGTAGGGGTGTACATGATGAAGTCATCATCTC
>PVJA010026941.1:0-17275 GCA_004027025.1 Myocastor coypus | reverse complement strand
TGAAAATGAGTGAATAAGCAAACAAGGGTTCTGAAACAAGAAAAAAAATAATAATAAATAAAATAAAATTAAAAAAAAAAGTTATAAGGAATTGCTGGGTATGGTGGCACACACCTGTAATCCCAGCACTTGGGAGGCTGAGGCAGGAGGATCGCTGCAAGTTCGAGACCAGCCTGGGCTACAAAAGTGAGCTCAAGGTCAGCCTGAACTGCATGGCGAGACTCTGTCTCAAAGAGACCAAAAAAAAGTTATAAGGAATTAAAAAGGACAAGAGGGCCTGGCAGGATGTCTCAGTGGTCTAAAGAGCCTGCTTAGGAAAGCTTAGGCGGCTGTAGGGACCGAGGTTCGATCCCTGGCACCACATGCTACGCCAGCCCTGCCCTCAGGGCAGTCTGAGCCAGCCATAAAAATAAATGAATAAACAAACAAAAGTTCTGAAACAAGAAAAATAAACAAATAAAATAAAAAAATTCTTAAAAAAAAAAAGACAAGAAAAATTAAGCATCCACTCCTCTCTGAGGACGAGCAGAAATCAGCTGTACAGTTTTCCAAGCCGTCATGCATACATGCATAAATGTACCCACCCCTTCCTCATCCCAGTTGTGTTCCTTCCCTTTGAACAAATTCTTTCCTTTTCACAATATTTACTGTACCTTTCAGATTTTATTTACTCTCTCGAGTTCTTAGACTAGTTGTTTTCTAACAGGGCTGAATGGACATAGCACATAATAATCCCTTGGATGAACCAAAATAATTGTAGGTTTGGGAAAATCATGTTGTGGAAAGGCTTCGGGTCATTCCTGGATGTTATGGTTTATGTCTAGTTGTCCCTCTAAAGCGTCATGCAATCATGGGGCGGGGACTTCTAGAGTGTGAGACTTGACTCATGAGGCACTGGGATTATGTGTTTTAGTACTGATGAGATTATGGGTCTGAGTACTGCTGGAAATTATAGGTGTGGTCTGAGGTGGATAGGCTAAGGCAGAGAGCCTGATGTAATATAAAGAGAGACAGAGAGACAGACTAGCACTATTGCTCTCTGCTGCCCTAGTTATTCCGTTGTCTCTGTCAGCATATTATTGCTGTTCTGCTGCCATGAACTGCTGCTCTCTGCCATGTGCCACTCAGCCTTGGATCCAGCCGAGTATGGACTGAAGCCTCTAGTAACTGTGAGCTAAATAAACCTTTCCTTCCTTCATTTTGGGTGTCGGGTATTTGTCCCAGCAATGAGAGAAAAGTAAATAAGACACTGGAATACTGAGGCCAGAGATTCATAGTGATGGATCTGCCGTTCACCAGCTTGGGCATGTTGTCAACCTCCCGGACGGACATTCAGATTCCCTGTGTGAGTGGTGTCTAGATCAGAGGGTTGTTGGGAGGATTAAATCAGATAGTCTTTGTCAAGCCTCGGCGGCTGGGCTGTGGTACAGCAGGTACTCGGCGAGTCCTTTGCCATCCTGCTCCTCTTCCTGTCATCTCCCACATTCAGCAGGAGCTGTGGGGGTCACCGTCTGGAGCAGCGGTTCTCAACCTATGGGTCGAGACCCCTGCGGGGGTTGAACAACCAAAACACAGGGGTCGCCTAAAGCCACTGGAAATCATAACTGTAGCAAAATTACAGTTTTGAAGTAGCCACCAAAATTATTTTTTGGTTTGGGGTCACTGCAACATGAGGAACTATATTGAGGGGTCACGGCATTAGAAAGGTTGAGAACCACTGGTCTTGAGAGTAGGGTACATTGTCTGGGAAAGGAACATGGGAAAGGTAGCTCAAAGTCTTTCTAGTATACTAGCAAGAGCTTCTTTTCTTCTTTTCTTTTTCATTTTATGGAGTGATATAGTCACTTTTTTATTTTTTATTTTTATTGTCTCAGTTACTCTTCCCTTGCTGCTGGGACAAATACCTGACACCCAAAATGAAGGAAGGAAAGGTTTATTTGGCTCACAGTTACTGGTGGTTCTGATGCAGGGGAAAAGGATCCCTAACCTGAAGAGTTTGTGTTCTCTAAAACCGACGAATGAATTTTAGTAAAAGGAGAAAGATTTATGTGATCTGAAGAGAAACCAGAGTATCGACGAATGAATTTTAGGAACAAATGGAGGTTATGAACAGAATAGATTTATTAAGAGAAAGAAAGCTTCTGTCTGGGAAGAGGGACAGAAGGGGACCCGAGCGGGTTGCCCATTTTTTTGCTTTTGTTTGTTGTTTTGTGAGGCAGGGTCTCTCTGTGCAGTTTGGGCTGGACTTGCGTTCACTTTGGTAGCCCCCAGGCTGGTCTTGAATTCGAAGAGATGCTCCTGGCCCAGTCTCCCAAGTGCTGGGATTAGAAGCATGCGCCACCACACCCGGTAGGCACCTGTATCCGGGTGCGAGACCTCTCCGCAAGTGGGGCCAGGGATCGAACTGGGGTCCTTGTGCTTGATGGGTAGGTGCTTATGCTTCTGAGCTATCTATCTCTCTGATCCCTAGAGTGATGTATTCAGACCCTGGGTTCCAAGAGATTGTGTCTGGAGGATTTGCTATTTGCATATGTCCATCATTAAATAAAAAAGACACAGCTGATGCATGTGGGAGTGTGTATCAACTGAGAAGTAAGAACACTTATGTGGAAAAAACAGTTGAATGAATTTTAAATCGAGACAGGCTATGTTCTTGAACATCCTTTGCAGTCGTTCTGGTAGGCGTTGACTTACAGTTACTGAGATCTCATGCATCTGGTGACATCTGGCCATTGGCTCTGGGCTAAATTTATTTTGCTTGCCTCTGTGCGGTTGCAGGCTGGTACCGAACTGGCTGTTCTTGGCTTCTTAACCACAGCCCCTTTGCTTCCCAGTGAGAACAGCCAACAAACGACAGCATTCCTGTCATGGTTGTGGTTTGGATGTGGAAAAAATTAGCCTCTTGTTTTGGTGGATCAAAATAGATTATTTTGATATTGAGGAAACACTCAAAATCGCCGACCTCGGCCACTCAGCCTAAGGACTGGAAGTTGAAGTGTCATTGTTCACCTGAAGAATGAATTAGCTCCCCTCTGCTTCTACTATGGAGTGAACCCAGGGCCTTCTCTCTGGGCTACGTCCTAGACGTTTCTCATGCTGGACTTGTAGGTGCACACCGTCACAACTGACTTATTAATTGGCATTTAAAAAAATTATTTATTTATTTATTTCTTGTTTTAGAACCTTTGTTTGTTTATTCACTCATTTTTATGGCTGGGTCAGCCTGCCCCGAGGGTAGGGCTGGCGCAGCATGTGGTGCTGGGGATCGAACTCAGGTCCCTGAAGCCGCCCAAGCTTTCCCAAGCAGGGGCTTTAGACCACTGAGCCATCCCGCCAGGCCCCTAATTGGCATTTTAGAAAGTGGTAATTTGAGATGCTGCTAAGAGTGCTGAGGATGCGTTGTCATGGGCATTTGTCATGGGTAGTGCTACTTGGGCATCTTTTGGAAAAGCAGTTTCACTGTGCCAAGTACAGTTATCACATTGATCTAGTGTTTTCACTTATAAGAAGTGACCTTTTCTAGAAGTCATGGAAAGGGGCCCAGCAGGATGGCTCAGTGGTCTAAAGTGCCTGCTTGGGAAAGCTTGGGAGGCTTCAGGGACTGCGGTTCGATCCCGGCACCACATGCTGCGCCAGCCCTGCCCTCAGGGCAGGCTGAGCTGGCCATAAAAAAATGAGTGAAAAAAAAGAAAAAAAAAAGAAGTCATGGAAAATGTAGATTAAAATTTACTTATTTATTCATTCATTTTGGGGGGTCTTTTTGAGATAGGCTCTCACTGTGTAGTTTAGGCTGGCCTTGAGCACATTTTGTAGCTCAGATTGGTCTGGAACTCGCAAAGATTCTCCTGCTTCAGCCATTAAGTGGTGAGATTACAAGCATGTGCCACCATGCCTGGCCTTCAATTAGGATTTATGCGTGAAAATGTTTTGTGCAGCAGCAGTTATGGTAAGTGGAAAATGTCTAAATGTCTGGTATTGTAGGACCAGCAAGATAGCTCAGTGGAGTAAGCGCCTGCTTAGGCAACCGCAGGAACCGTTGATCCCAGGCACCACGTGCTGTGCAGGTCCTGGTGCTGGCCCTACCCGCAGGCATACTGAGCTGGCCATCAAGACCCAGAGTGGTGGTGCACGCCTGTAATCCCAGCACTGGGGAGGCTGAAAACAGGAGGATATACCAAATACATTAAACAAATAAAATAAATATCCAATAATATGAGACAGTTGGTATAAATTGTGGTTTGTCCATCTGGTGATTATTATGGGCCATAAAGCAATGTTGGGGAAGGGTGTTAATTTATGGAAGATGTTTATTGTTGCTTTAAAAGTAAGAAACAAAATTATATACATAGTAACGTGCTGGTGATGGACAAGGTCATTTGAAAGGACTGAAAGAAAGTCTGTGAAATACTAGTAATGGCTTCAGCTCAGCAGATGAAGTTATAAGTGACATTTTTTCCTTCACGTTGTTTTGACTTTCCCAAGTTTCCACAGAGTGCATGTGTCTTTCTGTTTCAAGGAAAGAAAAACTGAAGGAAGAAGACAAATACCTGAATTACAATTTGAAGAGGAGTCTCGTGTTTAAGACTGAAGGATAAACTCATTTCTGATGGGGAACAAGAATGCATCTGAAGTCAGAAGCACAGTGACCTGGCCTAGGTCCCACTGCTTACTTGAGATGGCATTTTAAAATGTGGCATGTGTGAGTGCAGAGGACTGTCATGTGTGAGAGCTTGGAGCAGGTGCACTTTTTAACAACAGAAGTGCCATAAATCTTGTCTGAGTATCTGAGAGGGTGGGAAGTCCTTTAGTGAGTCTAGACGCTGTGTCTGTAGCCAAGAGGGAAACTACAACTGCATAGCAATCACCATGGACAATTAATAGTAGCGTCCCCACTTTTTATGTTTGGTATCAGGAATCAAACTTAGGACCATGCAGACATGTAGCTGAGCTATCTCCCCAGCTCTGCCACATTGTTTTTATAGCTAAGCTAGCTTCTTTCCTTCTCCTTTTCCCTTCCTCCTCTCCCCTCCCCTCTTTCCTTCTTGGAGATTGAATCAGGGCCTTCTCACTGAACTGTGTCACCAGCCCTTACTTTATTTTGTGACAAGGTCTCACTGAGATGTTCAGGCTGGGCTTGAACTTGTGATCCTTCTGCTTCAGCCTGGGAGTACAGGCGCGTGCCACTACGCTCAGCTTTTTGTGATAATACTTTGGATATCATTTTAGGAAAATTAAAGAAAATATCCAATATAGAAGCCTGGGTATTCTCCTTTTGGCTTAATTTGTTAAAAACTAAGACCCAGATGGTTACAGGTTGCAGCTTTATGTTAGGAATTTGTGGGTCAAAAGATCTTGGCTTAGCTGGGGGTGGTGGTGCACGCCTGTAATTCCAGCACTTAGGAGGCTAAGGCAGGAGGATTGGTGCAGGTTTGAGATCAGCCTGGGTCACAAAAGTGAGCTCAAGGCCAGCCTGAACTGCATAGCAAGACCCTGTCTCAAAAAGACAAAAAAAAAAAAAAAAAAAAAAAAAAAAAAAAAAGGTCTTGGCTTAGGGCTTGGGGAGATAGCTCAGTAGAATAAGGGCTTGCCTGGCAAGCACAAGGGCCTGAGTTCAATCCCCAGTTCTGAGAAAGAAAGAAAGAAAGACAGACAGACAGACAGACAGACAGACAGGAAGGGAGAGAGAGGAAGGAAGGAAGGAAGGAAGATAGATAGATAGATAGATAGGTAGATAGATTGATTCTTGGCTTTTCCAGGCGGTGATGGCTGTCTCAGTTAGTTACTGGAGGTTTCAGTTCATACTCGGCTGACTCTAAGGCAGAGTGACACATGGCAGAGGGCAATCTTCCATGGTGGCGGCAAAGAGTAGAGAGCAAAATGGAGCAGTAGCAGCAACAGTGGCAATAGAGGGCCAGTCTGTCTCTGTCTGCCTTATGTTACATTCAGGCTGCCCGCCCAGGCTGGGTGAAGCACTTACACCATAATCCCATCCGTGGATCATGAATTAATCCCAAACTGTAGAACTGCACCTCAGTGACTGCATGATGCTTTCGGGGGAGAAATACAAACTATGACCCTGGCACACACCTGTCATCACTGCATTCAAGAGGCTGAGGCAAGAGAATTGCTGGGAGTTTATAGCCCAGTCTGGGTTCCAGAGTGAGTTCAAGGCCAGCCTGTACTACATAGTGAGATCAGTCTCCAAAGAGATTCTTGGGTTTTAAAACATTCCGTCTATCACACAGTATGTTTTCCATCTTGGAATTCATGATATGCCCCTTGGTGGGGGCACACTAAGAGAAAGAACCTTGGCTAAGCATCAACGAGTTCAGGAGAACCTCTGGAACTTCTCAGAAAGAAAAAGGCCTTGAAGTTTAGAGGCGAATAGTCTTTTCAACTGTATGGAATCGGTACAAAGGGACCCGATCTGCTGTCCTGGAAGCATAACGAAGCCTCCCACTGCCTAGTCTCTCGGTCCCGATTTCGTGCTTCTTTCTTCCTTTTTAAAAATGTGCTCATGTCATTATCCAGAGTGACTAAGAGGCTGGCATATGTGCCACAAAAATAGTTGTCCTCAATTTGCCCCTCTTTTTCCCCTGATACCTGTGGCTCAGGAAGGGACTGCTCCGCCTCGTTTCACACGTCCTCCTGATGCCCTGGTTCAGCTTGTTCCCTCCCCCGAGCGTGACCCTCTAGCTTGTTCTCTGCCTGAAGAAGGGCCCTGTTCTCCTCTTACTCACCTAAAGTCTCTGTTGTAGGGTCTTAGTTTCAAGATTAAAGTTGCCTGTTGTATCTTTTTTTCTTTTTTTTTTTTTTTGGTATCAGGGATCGAACTTGGGACCTTGCCAGTCAGGCACTTATGCCCCTGAGGTGGCTCTCTTGCCCTGTGGTACCTCTGAAGTGTAATTTTTATGTTGTTTTCATAGCTTCAAACTTTGGAAATGTAAGAAATAGTTTTGCCTATGAAGCTCAAAGGCGAGAGAAGTGGATAAGAATAAGAAAGAACATTCTTCCAGTGGGGCCATAAAAAGACAATATGGGTGTCAATTAATTTGCTTCAGTAATTCTGGTTTTTTAAAAAATATACATATCAAACAATGCATACTAACATTCACAGTGCCAAAAGAAGGCCAATTTGATGACTCCTGGGTGTGTTCCTCTAAGCCAGTGATGGCTGGCCTCCTAGAGCTTTTGACAAGACAGCCTGCCCGCTCTAGCCTATGTGCCACAGGTTTGTCCCCACTGTCCTAACTGGCCTACTGTTCCTTAGTCTTTACTCTAAGGTTTTAATTCTAGAACAACCCCATCTCTAAAATCTCCATTTTAGCAGTAGGAGGAGTTAAAAAAACACCTTCACCTGTTGTCAAGTGGTTTTATTTCAACATACTCACCCAGCTCCTGGTGCCATCGTACAAGGTCCTTCCTGTTGGCCTGACAGCCCTTTCTTCAGTGGCTATAGTGGGGCTGCTTTCCACGACTGGTTATATAATGAAGCATAAAGGCTGACTCTGCCATTAAAAGTAACATGCATTGGATTAGGTGAGTGGTATTTGTTAGGGTACCCATTGGGAGGGGACGTTGCAGCCTACAATTGATGAGGCAGTGCTTACATACCTGAGAGGACGCCAGGGGCCTCTGGCCTCAGGCAGGTGGCTGCTCCTGCAGGGAGCTGGCCAGCCTAGGACAATGGGAAGAGCATCCTTGGCTTGAGTAAGCTCGCAGTCACATGAAGCCCAGAGGCCCAAGAGTGTTGGCCTTTGAGGCTTTCACTTCTTCGTACCTCAGAGGGACCACAGTTATTGTCGAAACTTTGGTCAAGGGCAGAAGTTCTCGGCATCAACGCAAGATTTTTCTGGTTCTACAAGTCATCCAGTTGCATGTTAGCGCAGTAGCTTAGATGTGCTGAGGTCCTGACTTGAGTGGGAAGTGAGAGCTTTAAGGATGTGAAGTGCTTGCTTTTACTTCTGCTCTCTTAGGATAGTGTTACCATTGGCCACTTTGGCAGTTCTTTTGGTCTGCATAAGCCCCTGTGTATCTGCTAGTCAGGGTCTTCAAGCCTGGTCTAGGGCTTTCACAATAGCACCTGGGCCCTAGGGAGAGATGCGGGATCTCAGGCCCCAGCCCACCTGGATCAGGACCTGTATTTCATCAAGCTTCCTGGACAGTTTGAGAAGCACTCTGACTTTGGGAGCAGCACATGCTTAGCTTCAGAAGCAAGTGGCTCAGTAGAGTTTTCCTCTGCGGTCAGGACTTGCGTTGGTGGAAACTGACACATGATTTGTTCTCATTTGCTAATAAAGAAAAAGTAGGGAGGGCTGGGATGAATGTCACTCGATCAGTACTTGTAATTCTAGCCACTTGAGATGGAAATGATTGGCACAGGTCTATGACTTGGACCCGGTGAAAGAGGCCCACAGAAGGTTGAAGTTCTGGTGTCCCCCACCCCTCACCGTCCCCTCCTGTCACACCTCAGGGCTCTCAAAGTACCATGGTTTGTACCTGAGCGAGTCTTCCTGGAGCTCTATTTCCAATGTGGATGCTGTACTTTTTTCCTGCAGCGTGCACACAGTAGGCCTTTTGCTGGCCTTGGGGGCCATCTGTGCTCTGCTGTGTGTGGCTTAGATTGTGATAAAGAAGACTGAATGTCCATCCGACCTCCTCTGAGCCCATGCACCGTGTGGTGCATTTCCTTTCCAAAGTCCTGGCTGCTGTTTCTGTGGTTGTGTCATTGGAGAATGTGGCGCTTTGGGGCTTACCTCAAGGTCCTACCGGTTTGAACCACTGGTGGTATAGGCATGACTGTCCTGTTGAGTGGCTTGCGCCACCCCATGGGACTGTCCCATGCTACTGGACAGACACTCACACCTGCACCACCAGTGGTTCAGAGCGGACAGGAGCATAACATGTTCAAATCAGAGGTGTCCAGCAACAAGACGTACGAATTATGGGCCCCATTGTGATTGTGCTGAAGTCCTCATACTTATGGCCATTTCTTGGACTGTCTTTTCTTTTTCTTTTTCTTTTTCATACTGCAGTGTGCTAGGGGCCAGGGCACATTTATAAACCCTATTCTGTCGTTGCTCTTCAAATGTGTCTCTGTGTCAAGCAAGATTTGGGCAGAGGCTAAGCTCATCACAGGGCTCGAGTGGCACGCGGGGCATACTTCAGATTTGAGGTGTGAATCTTTGGCTGCAGTACCTGCACCTCACACCAGGGCCCAGGTACTTCCACAGTGGGTGTAAGGAGGGACAGAGTAGTGGCTGAGGGACATTAAGGGCCATTTTCACAGCCAGTCTCTGAGCTTTGGGTGTAGGACAGAAGTCTGGGTGCTGCCACTGCTAAGCTCTATGGCTGGGGACCAGGAAACCCATCCTCTGTGGGTCTCCATTCTGTGTCCTTTGGTCCTTGGCCCAAAAGGTTGTCATAGTGACAACAGGGGACCAGGATAATCAACACTGTCTGGCATGGTAGTAGGGGCACCAGACAAGGTGTTTCCTTCCAGGCCTGCAGGAGCCGAGAGCCCTGCAGGCAGTTTCCCGTGTGCATGCAGGCTCACTTTCTTGTCTCGCAGGGGGCCGCATTGCGTCCTGGTACAGTTCACATCTGCAGTCCCAAAGGCTGGCTCTCTGTGCCAACTTGGGCCTGTTTTCCTGCCTGTCAGTCTGGCTGGGTGACCTTTGGTGTTTAAGATGTCAGAGCTTCATGTTTTCTCATTTGTAAAGCCGACATCATGACTGTAGGTGATTCATGGGGCCGTTGAGTTTTCTGTGAAAACTAAAAATAGAGCGTGAAGGTTTGATTCAGCTGTGAAAGGGACAGTGTTGTTAGCAGCTTCCTGGAAAGCCGGAAATCAGGGTTTCATAGGCCAAGTGACTTTCTAAAGTCTTCAGCTTATATATGGCTTTCTTAGTTACTTTTCTCTCCTTGCTGGGACAAATACCTGACACCCAAAATGAAAGAAGGAAAAGTTTATTCAGCTCATAGTTACTGGAGGTTTCAGTCCATATTTGGCTGGCTCCAAGGCTGACTGGCACATGGCAGAGAGCAGCAGTTCATGGCAGCAGAACAGCAGTAATGGCGACAGAGGCAACAGAACAACCAGGGGAGCAGAGAACAACAGCTCGAGTCTGTCTCTCTTGGTATTACATTTAGGCTCTCTGCCTCAGCATATCTGCTTTAGGCTACACCCATAATCCCAGAAGTACTCAGACCCATAATCCCATCAGAACTAAAACACATAATTCCAGGGATCATGAATCAAGTATCAAACTCTAGAAGTCCTAGCCCCATGATTGCATGAGGCTTTGGGGGACAACTGGTCATAAACCGTAACAATGGTGAAGCCAGACTGGCCCAGCAAATGGACTCTTGGGTTGCTTTGGAGGCCCCAACATTGTGCCTTCAACTGGTTCAAAATCACTGACTGAGGCTGGGTGTGGTGGTGCACCCCTGTAATCCCAGCACTTAGGAGGCTGAGGCAGGAGGATGAGTGTGAGTTCTAGACCAGCCTGGGATACAAAAGTGAGCTCAAGGCCAGCCTGAACTGCACAACGAGACCCTGTCTCAAAAAGACAAAAAAAAAAGAGAAAAAGTAGAATGTAAAAACTGATCTCGGGAGAATGGCCTCCAAATGATATAGGGAAAACTGATCTCCCAGCCTGAAAAGTACCTGACGAGTTCATGTTCTCTACAACTGAAAAATGAATTTTAGGAACAAACAGAGGTTATGAGCAGAATAGATTTATTGGGGGAAAGAAAGATCCTATCTGAGAGAGAGACAGAAAGGGGGTCCCGAATGCATGGCTCCCAGAAAGCAGTCTCTTCCAGGGACTTTTTTTTTGTCTTTTTGAGATAGGGTCTTGCTATGCAGTTCAGGCTGGCCTTGAGCTCACTTTTGTAGTCCAGGCTGGTCTTGAACTCACACTGATCCTCCTGCCTCAGCCTCCCAAGTGTTGGGATTACAGACTCCAGACACTTTCATACAGGAAAACCACGTGGTGGGGCGGGTCTAAGGAGGTAGAGAACATGGGAACTCGCTTAGGTGGGACAAAATTATGGCCAACTGATGAGATTACACACACCATTGCTCAGGTACAATGGATTAAATCCAGTCTCTTCTGTTGGGGGTTGGGCAAGTGACTCAGTTGCGCTCTTTCTAGGTGATTGATATTTAGTTAGCATATCAGTCCCTGATGCCATCCCTAGGGAAGTATGTGGCTACATTTGTTTACTCTTGTCTTGAGATCCGGCCCACGGTGGAAGAGTGTCTGTCCATAGTTGTAGAGTCACCTTGTCTGCCATCTCCTCTGCTTGATGGCCCGGCCCTGTCTAACTGCCTATAATATTTTTCTTTCCTTTTCTTTTTTTTTAAAGAATTTTATTTTATTTTTTCTTCTTTCAGAACTTTTGTTTGTTTATTTTTTTTTTATGGCCGGCTCAGCCTGCCCTGAGGGCAGGGCTGGCGCAGCAAGTGGTGCCGCGGATCGAACCGCGGTCCCTGCAGCCGCCTAAGCTTTCCTAAGCAGGTGCTTTAGACCACTGAGCCATCCTGCTGGGCCCCATGGATTTTATTTTAATTAATTAATTAATTAATTAATTTGCAGGACAGGGGTTTGAACTCACAACCTTGCACTTGCCAGGCAGGCCCTTGTGCCATGGAGTTATTCCCCAGCACCAAAGCATTGATTTTAACAAAATCGCGTTTAGTCCCTAGTCTGGGTGTGCTGGGTGAAGTGCTACTTTTAATGAGGATCAAGTTAAGGGCCCAGTGGTTTGTTCTCCATCCATGTAGTGGTCTCACTATGCCACGACCCTGACAGAGCCACTGCTGTCTTGTGACGGGGTCTACACCAGCACCCCTGCTTGACATCCCAGTTCCTGATACCGAGTTGAGCAGAGGAGTGAGTAGCAGACCTACCGAGCCTGGCTCCGGCTCCCCTGCCCTGGGCAAGTGACCATGTGGCCTGGCATCTCCTCTAGCAGGAGGTGTACCCTGGCTCCTGGCTCCTGAGCTACCCCATCTAGAAGGGAGCTCAGAAGTCAGGACCCTCGCAGACGTGGGGTGGTGGGCAGCGTCTCCTGCAGTCGCTCCACCTCAGCGCCGCTCCTGGAAGTGAAGGTGCTCTATGAAGGGCCCGACTGCTTTCCCCTTAGACAAACAGGTTTTAGGAAGCAGGGCTGAATTTGGAAGCTGTCAGTTCCCATCCTGATGAGAGGCTAGCGAGTCCATTGTAAGCGGCAGCTCGGCCTGTGCAGGTGCGCGGGTAACGTGCTTGCCCGGGTTTATCGCAGGTTCACCTTCCTGCTGGAAATGCCCTGGCCATTGTCGGTGCTCGTAATTGCTTTTCATTCGGCCCATGTGGGGCTTATTGTCCGTGATTCTGCTGCGAAGTTTATTGTTTATTGAAGGTGGTCTCCAGGAAGCCGCGTGCGGAAATCTGCCTGCCTCACCAGGAAGCCTCCCTTAAAGGGACTGTGTGCAGGGCAGATCCTCTGGGAGCGGGTGCCTGGACCTAGCCAGACGTGGCTCCTTGGGGTGGGAGCGAGTGGGGAGCTTTCTGAGCTCAGTGATTCCTTTCTGATTTAACGGGGAGGTGGGCGGGGAGGAGTAGCAGTATTTATTCAAGTACTCATGGACACAGGTGTGTGTGTGAATTGCTTTCACTGCCCTGCAGGTCCAGTGATATATATATCACATATCACGCAGCATAGGGAATCTGCCTTGCATGGTAGACATACCTTGCTGCTTCCTTTTCCCGTTGCTCCTCCCCTCCCATCAGCCTCTCCTCCCCTCCTTATTTACAGAAGCCCTTTCCTTTTTCCCTCTTTTTTTTTTTTTTTCTTTCCTTGCCTCTGCTTTTGTTTGCCCTCTTCTCCCCGGTTCCCTCTCCCCATTGGAACATTTTCTTCTCGTTTCCCAATACCTAGTATCTGTTTGGATCCTTATTTCCACTTTTGGTTTCTCACACCAGAGAAACAACGTGATATTTCAACGTGTGAGTCTGATTTATTTCACTTAAGAGTAATAGGGTCTCAGGGCCAGCCAGATAGCTGCTGGCCCCGCCCCCCTGGGGTGTGCTGAGACTGCCATTGAGCCTGGGCGTGGAGGCACGGGACTGTAATCCCAGTGCTTGGGAGACTGTAAACAAGGAGGATCACCTTGAGTCCAGTCTGTGTAGTGAGACCCTGTACACCGTGTACTAAAACACACACACACACACACACACACACACACACACACACACACACAGAGTAGATGGGCCAGCGAGATGGTTCAGTGGTCTGAAGAGCCTGCTTAGGCAAGCTTAGGCAACCACAGGGACTGTGGTTCAGTGTCCGGCACCACATGCTGCACCAGCCCCACCTCCAGGGCAGGATGAGCCAGCAATAATAATAATGATAACAACAACAACAATAATAATAATAATTATATGATCTCAGTTTGCATCCATTCATCTGGAAATGTCTCCGGTTTGTGGCTTATCCTTCTGTATGGCAGAGTAGTATTCCATTGTATGTAAAAACCTAATCTTCTTTATCCATTCTGTGGTTGATGGGCATCTGGGCTATTTCTAAGATTTATCTGTTACAAATCATGCTGCTGTGCATATGGATGTACGTGTATGCCTGTGGTCTGATGCTTTCATTCTTTTTGGACAATACCAAGAAGGGAAATAGCTGGCTCAGATGCTCATAGTCTTTTCTTTGTAGAACTCTTGAGCTTTTTGGATGGGCATAGCAATTTTAGGGAAGTTAGCTTTTAACATTTAAAAATAACATTTAAATGTTAAATGTTATTTAACATAACATTTAAAAAATAAATATAGCTTAAATTTCAGCTGCCTTCTCATAGCTTCTCCTATTAGAAGGTAAGTGGAAATGGGGCGTTGCTAATTTCCAGTGCTTTTTTCTTGCTAGCTGTTCAATGGATAGCTTTCGTCTAAATCATGGTAAAGGTGAAACTATTTCAGGTTTGATATAAACTTTTCAACTTGCTAAGAGGACCGGTAGAACCAGTGTCTTTAATCTCATAAAGAAATTTCCTCTTTGAAAAAAAAAAAAAGATAAACTACTATTCTGCTTCTGTCTTTTCAAAAGCTTTTATTAAGAAATATATAACCTATACAAAATACTGTACTGGACTGGGTATGGTGGCATGCGCCTCTAATCCTAGAACTTTGGTGTTTTTTTTTTTTCTTTTTGAGACAGAGTCTAGCTATGCAGTTCAGGCTGGCCTTGAGTTCACTTTTGTAACCCAGGCTGGTCTTGAACTAGCAGTGATCCTCCTGCTTCAGCTTCCCAAGTGCTGGGATTACAGGCATGTGCCACCACACCTGGCCATTCCCAGAACTTTGGAGGCTGAAAACAGGAGAATCACTAGGAGTCTGATCTATGTACTGAGACTCTGTAGACCCTCTCCTAAATACACAAAAAAAAGAAAGCAAGAAAATAATATAGTGGGGAGCCAGGGAGATAGCTCTGTGGCACAAGTGCCTGCCTCACAAGTTCAAGGTCGTGAGTTAAAGCCCCAGTCTCGCAAAAAAAAAAAGAAAGAAAATAGGATAGGACAATGGAGGTCACCTTTAACCATTTAACTGTTGACCTCATGCATCACTCAGGCAGTGTGTTTGTTTATGTCCTGGCTGTTCTGAGTGTCGCTTGGGCAGGGGTCATTTCAACCAGTCGATTATTGCATTGAGTAAATTTGATAAAATTGCCATTTTTTATCTTATTTTAATTTTTTAATTTTTATGGGACCGGGATTCCAACTCATGACATTGTGCTTGCCAGGCAGGCACTTGTGCCATGGACCTATCTCCCTGGCCCCAAAATTGCCATTTAAAAAAATATTTCTAGATAATGATCTTACTAAAATTAATGAAAAAATATGCAATTTTTGGTCATTCTGTATAAATGGTGGTTAACTATGTGTCAATTAGGCAGGAATCCTTCCTGTTTTAAGGGCAAGGATGTGAAGTGACTTACCAGGTCACTGGACCAGTAGTCAGTGGCAGTCGGACATCGCAGAGCCTGCACGTTTCGTTTAGTGTTTGTTTGTTTGTTTATTATGGTCAGCTCAGCCTGCCTTGGCGGTGGGTGTGGCACAGCATGTGATGCCCAGGATCGAACCACGAGCCTTGTGGTTGCCTAAGCTTGCCTAAGCTGACCCTTTAGACCACTGAGCCATCTCACTGGCCTCTCATTTAGTGTTTATTGTCCCCCCACAATTATTATCCTTAAAGAGATACCTAGAATCAAAATAAGAAACTTCTAAATAACATTGAATTTTTTTCTTTGGTTCTGTATTTTGGCTCATCAAATTATTAAGCGCATCGAATTATTTTTTGATGTGAGCAAATCACTTCTTAAAATCCTCCTGAGGGGCCAGCGAGATAGCTCAGCAGTCTAAAGTGCCTGCTTAGGTAAGCTTAGGTAACCACAGGTACTGCAGTTCAATCCCTGGCACCACATGCTGTGCCAGCCCCACACCCAGGGCAGGCTGAGCCGGCCATAATACAAAAAAACCCCAAAAAACAAAAACCCTCCTGAGCAGCCGTTGGAGCATCAGCGCTGCCACTCCTGCCCCCATGGTCGGACTTTCCACTCCTCAACACTTTAGAAAGTGTAGTGCCAAACAGTCAGTCAAGTCTCATTTCCGTGTAAGGAAGCTCTCTCGCTGATCGGTATCAGCTAATCATTTTTTAGACCTTTTATTCTTCCTAAGAATTGGGCAGAGGTCGGCAACCCACAGCAGTTTCACTTCTAACTGGCAGAATAAGGAAGGGACCTCAGAGTCCCTTGGCAGCCCAGCAGGCTCCTATTTCTAAGAAAGAAGCGCAAGGGGCCTGAGTGCCTGGCAGCAGCGTTCGGGTTGCTTCTGTTGGAGGCGAAGGATGAGCCTGGCCGCACCATCGTGCTTCGCAGGCTTCTCGGCAGACAGTGCGCCTCTTTTTTTAAGTTCACTTTCTAAAATAGCTGTTTATGTATCATTTGCCAAAATCATGTGAAGAATTTGGTTCTTAAAGTCCAGATTTGTTTAGAGAGAAAAATACAGGGCACGAGCAATTGCTCAAAACAGAGCCAGCGAGATAAGCTCTGGAGATTAGCCCTGGGCAGAGGTTGGTGGAGGCTTCCGCGCCCCTGTGCCGGTTATGTTTAGTTCTTGGGTGGAAGCCGTGGATGAAGACTTCTGTTTCTTCATTCTTGACCTTGGGCAGCCAGGTCTGTTCCCACATTCTTCTCATCACTCTGTAATCTTTTTGAGCTGGGATATTAAGCAGGACTCCAGAGTGTCAACATTTTCAGTGGGTCAGACGGTCCTGAGTTAAACCACCTTGCATGCAGAAGGGCCGTCCTGGCATGGCGTGGCACCCGCCCCTCCGCACTGTCTGTGCGCCGTTCTCAGTTGTTCAGAGTTTGCTGATGAGCGGCACTTGGAGCACTGATTCAGGGCAAGTGTCTTCCAGAGGTAAAGTCCCAGGCCCTCCTGAGGCTGGTGACCCTTTTCTTACTGTCTTGCCTGCATTGTGCCTCTCTGCCAACTCAGTAACACCATGAAATCGTTCTTTGTGTACCTCCTCAACCACAGCATGAAAGGGTTTTTTTTTGTTGTTTTTTTTGTTCTTTTTTGTGGGACTGGGCCTCAAACCCACGACTTTGCACTTGCCAGGCAGGCACTTGTGCCATGGAGCTATCTCCCCAGCCCTAAGGTTTGGGTTTTTTTGTGCTGCTCCTAAATTTGCCAAGAGCTTTTAAAGTCAGGAGGGTCACTGTGAGCATGAGGCCAGCCTGGGCCACAGTGTGAGTTCAAGGCCGGCCTGAACTGCATAGAGAGACCCTGTGTTAAAAACATGTACACACACACATGCACGCGCACACACACGCACACACACACGTGCACACACACACACACACACACAGCCTTAGAAACTGAAGATTTGTGAAGTCACGCATTTCCAATGTAGAGCCTTGGTTAAATTAGTGGATGATGCACTGTTCTAATTTGGCCTCTGTCACTATTCCTCCTACCCATTTTTTAGCTCTGAGGATTAAATCCACAGACTTTACTGAGCTTCATCTCCACCCCTTTTTACCTTTTATTTTGGAACAGGGTCTTGCTGCATAAGTCACTAAGTTGCCCAGGCCGGGCCTGAACTTCTGGTTCCTCTGCCTCAGAGTCCCAGCGTTCTGGCATCATAGGTGTGTCCCCTCACCCCCGGCTGTTTCTGCTGAGCCAGTTTCACTTATTATTTTCAACTCAGCTCGCAGAATTATT
>PVJA010026940.1:0-29120 GCA_004027025.1 Myocastor coypus | reverse complement strand
TGCAACATTAATAGGGAGGTGGGTCATGCCCACACACTGCACTCTATAGAATGATTGTGAGGACAATATGCAATATGTCAACTTTCAAAGAAAAAAAGGGGGGAAAAAAAAAAAAAGTAATGTGGATTTAGAAAGGTAAATGTTTAGTTGTTTGATCAATCTTATATACCTATATGTATTAATCTAAACTGATCCGATGATGAAAATATGTAATATAACCATTGTTAAATTTAAACAATAAAAGAATTGAAAAAAAAATTTTTTAAAAACACAACTTTACATCATAATGTCTCATTCAACTAAGTCAATCTGTGGCACTGAAAGAAAAATATTAAATAAGTAGCTACAGGGATAGTATGAGACCACTGCTTAATTTGTGAGCACAGAGGACTTCCAACTGAAGTTTAAGAAGGTGTTGTGGGCCCGGCAGATGGCTCAGTGGTCTGGAGCACCTGCTTGGGAAGGTTTGGACAGCTGCAGGGACCTCGGTTCGATCCCCAGCACCACATGCTGCGCCAGCCCTGCCCTCAGGGCTGAGCTGGCCATAAAAATAAATAAATAAACAAAAGTTCTGAAACAAGAAGATAAAATAAAATAAAAAATTCTTAAAAAAAAAAAAAAAAAAGAAGGTGATGAATAGGACCCTGACTCACCAGCTGTTCTTTACGAGAACTCCCTTAGGTGAGTCATCAATCTCACCTCTGTAACAAGAGTCCTAACCCATATCAGGTAACTTGGTTACCTTCAAATAAGATAAAAGTCCCCAAACAACACAAATAAGACTCACTAAGAAGTACTGCTTAAAATACACATTCTTAGACTGCATTTCAGATCTGCTAAAAACAAGGAACCTGTATTTCTAACAAATGCCTTGGTGATTTCTACAATTGGAGAAATATGGGATAAAATGACAGAAAATATATCTCTGCAGGTTTCCTTCGGCAGAGGAAAAGAGACCTGGGGAGAACTGAGTTGAGGAGAAAGGAGATTAAGGAGAAGGGACATTACTGGGTGATCTTGCCTTGTTTGCCGCCTTACCGCTGGATGTCATGAATGAACTGTTTCCTCGGGGCCTGCCATGTATAAGATTTTATAAAAAACTAAAAAAAACAAATCACAGCATGTTTATAAAATGTCATACAGGGCCGGCCCAATAGCTCAGCAGATTAAAGCGCCTGCAAGTACAAGCAGAGGCTGGGGTTCGATCCCCAGGCAAGCTGTGCAGACCCTGACCCCTGGGTGCGCTCAGATGGCAATTGAGACTGGGCATGGTGGCACACACCTGTAATCCCAGCTCTTGGGAGGCTGTAAATGGGCGATCACTACCAGTCGGATGTAGTAGTGAGACTCTGAACACCCTGTAGACCCTTCCCTAAAATATAAAAAAAAGCATACAAGCACTCAAATTCAGCACAAAGAAATCATATTCAATAATCTCTCCATTTGTATTTTACTTCACATCTCAAAATATGTGACTTAAAAATTGCTTAGTTGGATAATTAAATTATTACCACAGTGGCTTTGGAGGAGATTTTTGGGGGGGTTCCAAAAATCGAACTCAAGACCTTGCACTTGCCAAGCAGAGCTATATCCTCGGCTCTAGCATAGCATTTTTATCTACGAGCACCTGTGCCCAAAGGACCACAAAAGCAAACTAGCACTGTAAAAGTGTTTAAAATAAGACAGAAGTGAAATTTGTTTGATTAAATTCCAAGGTGAGACTAAAACCTAGAAAATTAGAACAGTTTGCACAGCAAATCAAATTACACTAAGTGACTAGGTGAAAATAGTTTTAAATTCCAAATTCACTCTAAATATATGAATTTTTTACATGCCAAGGGTTTGGTATAAAAAGATACTTACTACTCACGGCCACACTCTCCATGCCCTCCCCCAGCAGCCAGCAAAGCTGTGTGTCAAGCACAACCAATGTGGTGTAAGCAGAAAGGGCTGGGTGCTTCCCAGATCCAAGCTTTCACCAGCTGCTGTGCAACCTCCCAGCTCTCTCTGTTTCTGTGCTCCACAGATCTTGGTGGCTTCAACGATGAAGGTGTGAGACAGAAAGAGTTGGAGTGATTCAATGACAGCATGGAGTCCAGGTGCTCTCAACACTCATCTGCCTGTGTCAGGTTCTGAAGGAGCAAGAACTGAGCCTTGGAGTGTTAGCAGCTGAAACTGCAGGAAATTCGTCCCGGAGTACATGGGCCACTTCTGACTAACACACTTGGTGTCTGACTTCTCTGACTTCCACATTAGAATTCTCTACAGCAGAGAGATTTTACTCAGGGCCTCTGCGCAGATGGTATCCACCATCAAAACTAGGTACCTGGACAGGATACTGTGGTCCTCATTGGACCTGAAAAGCCAGAAGTCAGAACAGTTCCATTATCTGTCCTGAATCCCACTGCACACCTACAGAAATCCCCTGTTCCTGAGTATTTTCTATAAACTTTTTGAGAACTAATAGGACTAGATCTCATACACATACAAAGAAAGAGAGGGAGAGAGAGAAACAGACAGAGAGAGAGACAGACAGACAGACAGACAGAAACAGAGACAGAGACAGAGACAGAGAGACAGAGAGAGAGATCTCAAACTAAATAGCATTTTTTTTTTTTTTTTTTTTTTTGGTGGTACCAGGGATTGAACTCAGGACCTTGAGCTTGCCAGGCAAGAGCTTATTCTACTGAGCTATCTCCCCGGCCCTAAAGAGCATTTTTAATCATTTCAAACTTAATGATGAAAGATAGGAGTCCAAAATTTTTATAAATAACTTACTTCCACTTCCCTAAAAAATTTCATTCTCCAAAAGGAAGAAAGAATACTCAACAAACAGTTTAAGAACTACCTCACCTTTCTCAGCCACTGGCCATATGGAGCTATGGTAATTTACATTTAAGTTAACTAAAACTAACTGAATTTAAAGTACACCTCCTTGGTTGTGCTAGCCACATTTCACGTGGCTCTCACGTTAAGTGACTTTGCATCACCATGCAAAGTTTTATTGGACAACACTAGCCTGCAACATCCCTTTAATATCTCAAAGACATCACCCTAAAAAATATAGAACTGAAGCAGAAACAATGTGTTTATCATATAATGCAGTTCCTAGGAAAGACCTCTAGCTCTTCCGTGCAGCTATTCTCATCATTAATATTAATGGAGTATAACTAAGAAGAGCAACCGCTGAGATTGAAATCAAGAAAAGTTTTAACACAGAACAACCATATTAGCTCTTCAGGACATTGACCTGGGGCAGGACAGGCAAAGTGCAGAGGCTGCCTCCAATGTGCGACAGGCTGGCAGATTTACTGAGACTTTAGTTTCGTCACTAGAGGTAAAACACCTTCCCGCAACAGAACAAGGCGGCAAAGCTGATGCTGAGTCATGACAGTCACTGATACTTGGTCCTATTGGGACACAAAAGCAAACCCCACTTTGAAAAACATCATGGGACTATGTAACAAAAGTTCTGTGTGCAAACCACACTAAAGGCAGAATGCCCTTCCACCCATGTCTCTGCATGGACAAAAAGACGGAAATTTCAAGGGACCATTCTTTAAATCTGAACTGTGAAAAATGCAACGTAGAAAAAAAAAGTATCCTTCCACAAGGAGCCTGATGAGGTTTTTTGGGTTGTTTGTTTGTTTGTTTGTTTGTTGGGGGGGTTGTCTTTTTGAGACAGGGTCTCATTATGCAGCTCAGACTGACCTTGAGCTCAGTTTTGTAGTCCAGGTTCATCTCGAACTTGCACTGATCCACCTGCCTCAGCCTCCCAAGTGCTGGGATTACAGGCGTGCACCACCACATCCAGCTAAAAAAAGTTAAATTAATAAGCAAAAATAGCAACGAACGAAAGTATCTTCTAAAGCACTTCAAGACTTAGCTATTATGAACTGTGCCACTATAAATAAACATGGGTCTACATGGATCACTGGCTACACCTTGAAACCTCAGTGTGAAGTGAAATAAATCAAACACACATGCTTAAACATCACATGGTCTCTCTTATAGGAGAAATTCTAAGTATAAGTAAAAAACAAGCTTCTTTTTCTGTGAAACACCAAATGGCAGATGATGCCGGTGCAGTGGGTTGGGCCGGAGGCCCTGGGGGCCCAGGCATGGGAGGCCCCCGAGGCTTTGGCAGTGGCCTTCAAGGTCACAGGGCTCACGGCCAAGGACAAACAGTGGATTCCTGTCACCAAGCTGGGCCAGCTGGTCAAAGACATGAAGATCAAGCCCCTGGAGAAAATTTATCTTTTTTCCTTACCCATCAAGGAGTCTGAGATTATTGACTTCTTCCTGGGCACATCCCTCAAGGATGAGGTTCTGAAGATCATACCTGTGCAGAAGCAAACTCATGCTGGCCAGCGAACCAGGCTCAAGGCATTTGTCACCATTGGAGACTACAACGGTCATGTTGGCCTGGGTGTAAGTGTTCCAAGGAAGTAGCTACTGCCATTCGTGGGGCCATCATCCTAGCCAAGCTCTCCATTATTCCTGTGAGGAGAGGCTTCTGGGGAAACAAGATTGGCAAGCCCTGCACTATTCCTTGCAAGGTGACTGGCCACTGTGGCTCTGTGTTGGTGCACCTGATCCCTGCCCCCAGAGGGACTAGCATCAGCTCACCCTCTGTGCCCAAGAAGCTGCTGCTGCTGGCTGGCACTGATGACTGCGACACCTCTACTAGGGGCTACACTGTTACTTGGGCAACTTTGCTAAGACCTCCTTTGATGCCATCTCAAAGACCTATAGCTATCTGACCCCTTGCCTCTGGAAAGAGATGGGGTTCACGAAGTCTCCCTATCAGGAATTTACTGGTGATCTTGTGAAAACTCACACCAGAGTCTCTCTGTCCAGAGGACTCAAGCTCCAGCAGCAGTTACAACATAAAGAATTTTTACAGAAGAAAAATAAAATGAATTAAGTCTGCCAAAAAAAAATAAAAATTTTAAAAAATAAAGAGCAAATTAAAGACAATAGGGAAGAAGAAGATAGATTTTTCCAAGTAAGAAGAAGACCACAGATGGGGGAAGAGGAGGGGAAAGCAGATGAACGATTAAGAGATACTATGTCCGTGTACCAGCTCCCCATGAGGAATATAAACATGTACTAATAAAAATTAAAATGCATGTAGGACCTCAAAACAGAACACATTAGGGGATCACAGCCTCCTACTTCTACCATGCATTTGTGATGACCAGGGCCTAACAATGCAAACAAAACAAACTCTCATGGTGACACAACCCTAAAACTCAAGATGTTGACACTACCAAGTGGGGTGAGTATACGAAGAGACAGGCTCCCTTACCCACCATGGGTGGGTCTGTCAAATGCTGTGGCCGATTTGCACAAAGCTAAACACAGCTTACTAGATGAGCCAGCAGCAGTGCTCCTTGGTTTCTGCAAAATTAACTGAAAATGTGTCTACAGGAAGGCTTCAGAACCCGTACATGAATGTCTACAGAAGCTTGTTTCATAAATGTCAAAATATGGGCGCAGTGAAGAGGTCCTCAGTAGGCTGTGCAAACTGTGGTGCATCCAGACAACAGAATATTATTCATCAGTAAGAGGAAATAAGCGATTAAGCCCTGAAAAAATCTAAATATTGCTAAAAGAGGCTAGTCTGAAAAGGGTACATTGTGTATGATTTGTAGCTAAATGACATTCTGCAAAATGGTAAACTATGATAGAAAAATCTCAATAGTTTCCAGGGATAGGTAAAATAGGTAGAACACAACAATTTTTAGGATGGTAAAACTATTTTGTAAAATACTGTAATTATGAATATGTAGTCTTATGCAGTCATTAACCCTAGAGATGGACACCAAGAATGGATCCCAACTATGAACTTTAGTTAACGTAGCAATAATGATGCTTTGTTATAAATGTAATAATGAAAATTACTAATAATTGTAAAACTAATGAAAACTTATAAATGGTGAAAAGATAAATAAGAGGAAGCAGATAAGAACTGTCTGAACTTTATAAGTTTTTCCTCATACCTAAAACTGCTCTAAAAAGGAAATCCCTCAGTTATTGGAAATACTGTTTCAAGAGAGTAATAAAGAATTAACTAAAATTTCTCACCTGAAATGATTATCTACTTGAAGAGTTAATTTACATAACACATGTAAATCAAAATAGTTAAAAACAAACTAGTCTCATTTATTTAAATGTCAAACCATATTAAAATACAATAAATAATCACTTCTGTAATTGCTTTCCTGCAGATATCATAATACAAGTAGAGATTTTCTTGAAGATACTACTTTATTTATTTAGTTATTTAGTTATTTATTTTTTAGGAAAGGAAAGATTTATTTAGCTCAGTTACTGGAGGTTTCAGGCCATACTCAGTTGGTTCCAAGGCAAAGTGGCACATGGCAGAGGGCACCCTTTCCTGGGGAAGGCTAAGAGCAGAGAGTGAGCCAAGGGAGTGACAGCAGTTCAAGTGGCTAGCTAGCCTCTCTCTCCTCCTTACATTGTAAGCAAATCACCCGTCCCTGGGCAAGTGCAGCACTCTCACCCGCAATAATCACAGACTCCAGAAGCCTCGCCATTACCACCTGAGGCTTTGAGGGGACTACTAGGCACAAGCCCTAACAGTAATGAGGGCAATTTAAGAGACTATGACATTGCTCCTTTTGAGAAACATGATAACCAAATAAAAGTACATCACTGTTTGGTGAGGAAAAGATACTTTTAAAAAGCCTAGGATTTGGGGTTGGTGATCCATCCTGAAATCTCAGTTTGCCAGGATTACCTAACTTCCCCCTCCAAACATTTCCATAGCTAACTCTGATAAACTCTATTATATGTCCTCATGGCAGATGGGTAACTTGGCCACTCCACTGCCCAACTGCATCGGCCTCATTTTTCTTATTTTTTCCGGACAGACTCTTACTAAATTGCCCTGATCAGCTTGAAGATACTACCTTTTTTTTTAAGAATTTTTTTTTTCTTGTTTCAGAACCTTTGTTTGTTTATTCACTCATTTTTATGGCCGGCTCAGCTCACCCCGAGGGCAGGGCTGGTGCAGCATGTGGTGCCGGGGATCGAACCGCAGTCCCCGAAGCCGCCCAAGTTTTCCCAAGCAGGCGCTTTAGACCACTGAGCCATCCCGTCGGGCCCCAAAGATACTACTTTTTTAAGGAAAAAAAAAAAAGAAGAACTTCTTTACATAACACAAGAATCAATGAATAGCCTCAGAAGGGGGAGGATAAGTGTCATGGGGACTCGGTGCAACCCCTCAGTACACGTATAAGGTAGCCCATTAATTTTTCAGAGAGCAGAGGTACATCTGAAACTTTTATAAACGAAGGAAGTCCTTCTATGGAGCACTTTCCTACATCCAGGCCAGATGACTTAGCTACCGTACCAAGGGCTGTAACTTGCAATTTCTTATGGATATAACCACCTGTATTTTTCCTTTAAAAATGATGCCAATGTATTAAAATTACTTTATACAAAGCTATGTATTTTAAACCCATCAGTAATGTTAGAATATCCCAGCAAACAGCCGCCAGGAAAACCTGCATCTGCACCCTCCTGTTGATGAAGCAATAAGCACGTGACAGGCAGCAAGGCATAGCCTCCCCCTGTGTCCTCTGGAGGAACTTCTAGGCATGCTCCGGAAGCTTCAGCTTCGTCCCTCTGCCCACCAGTGAGGGTGCATCTGATTAAGTGCCTCACGCCATTGAGTACAGAGGAAAAAGGAAAACTGATGCTAGATTTAAGCTTCCTTTTTTGTTTTCTGCAGTGAATTTACCTCCTCCTGCCACTCTACATGAGGCACAGTTCAAAGCAAGCACCAAGATTGGTTACTAGTGGAAGCAAGTCTCTCAGCTGTCGGAGGGCCTGAATCATCAATTTGTTTTATTTATCTATTTAATATGCCTTGTTCTGAAAGATTTAAGACCAATAAAATAAAATAAAATAAACTGTTTTTAAATGAGGACTTAGGACAGACCACAGGCCGTGTAGTTCTGAGGGGTGGTGGCACACATCGGTGATCCCAACACCCACAAGGCCGAGAGGCAGGAGGATTGCCGAGTGTTTAAGGCCAGCCTGGTCTACACAGTGAGTCCAAGCCAGCCTGAACTATGTAGTGCCATTCTGCCACAGCAAAACAAAACAAAACACAAGACTGGGCAATGCCAATCACCTCGTCCCAGGTGGCTCACACTTCAGCTCCACAGGAATACAGCAGCCCAGGCAGTAAGTATTTATTGTGCCAGGAACCAGAGAGCACAGAAGACCAGGGTTCTACCCTGGAAGAAGCCCACATTCTGAAGGTAGATTCCAATACCAGAAATGGATCACAGAGCAGGATGCCTGGCACTTTGGAGAACAGATGTTCTGAGACTGCCTGCCACTGGTTACCTGAATTTCCAATTTTACAGAAGATAAGCACCACGTGGTGTGGCTCTTGGCTGCACCAGGACACACTGAGTGAGAGTTAGGATACAGAGTGGGGTCCAAAGGGCTAAAGAGTTTTTAAATAAACAGATCAGTGTAAGAATGCAATGTACAAGGCTGGCCAGATAATTTAGCGGACTAAAGTACCTGCTTAGGCAGATGCAGGGGTCGGGAGTTTGATCTCCAGTATGCTGTGCCAGCTCTGCCTGTGGGGGCCAACAGGGCACACTGAGACAGCAATTGAGACTGGGCATTGTGGCATACTTATAATCCGAGCTCTTGGGAGGCTGAAAACAGGAAAATCACTAGAGTCCCATCTACATAGTGAGATCCTGTAGACCCAGCAAACCTTGTCCTACATACATTTAAAAAATAATAATAATTAAAGAAAATTAAAATAACAAAAATCCAATGGGCATCCTACAAGGAAGTGCCCCAGAGGAGGAGTAAGCATGCCCAGGATAGGACCAGGAGGCTGGCTATTGCAGGTTCCCTGGTGCTTGGGGACAGCAGAGGTTAACTGTGCCCCAACAACATGATCCACAAGACTTCAAGTGACAGCGCACAAATGCCATGAATATTTCAGCCCTCATAATTCTAGCTTCAATGATCATGCAGTGACAAAATAGGATGATCATTTCCTTGGGCCTTTGCCATTTAGAGTCACTATGCTGGGCTCTAGAGCACTATAAGGCTTCAAAATGCCAACTATGTACTTAAAAAGGAGGAGCGCAGGTCCTAGCAATAAAAGTGCACCATAGTAATTACTAAAGTGAACTGGTCATGATGGCAATGGTAGGTCTACAAACACTACTGATACCAGCAGTGAAACTGGCATGCAGAATCTCTGTATGGCCCCTACTGATATCCTGTCCTAATCCCCAAAACTTGGCAATTTGATGAGGAAATACCCATGGTGATTATTTTGTTTTGTTTTGTTTTGTTTGGTATTGGGGATGGAAATCAAAACCTTGTGCTTGCTGCTGAGTTTATGCGGCTGACCACCTCCCCAGCCCTGGTGATGGGGTTTTATATGGTACAGTTCCTACACTATCCCCTATGGCACAAGGGACCTTTATATTACCCAAATGGCCAAAGGTAACACAACTCTTTAAAGCCAAGAGGGTGACAGAAGGCAATTCAGACAGATTCAAAAGACGAGTGGGACTCAGTGACCTTGCCAGCTTGAAGAAGAGGAAACTACTTGACAAAGAATGTAATGATAGCTAATGACTCACTCTCCAAAAGCTGACAGTACAATGGGAAGTTCAGTTCCATAGTCACAAAGAACTGGATTCTACCACCAACGTAAATGCCTCAGAAACAAACGATTCCCATAGCCTTTACACAGAAGCCCAGGCTGATCACTACCTTGAGAAGGGCCTGTGATATCTGAACACAAAACCTGGCTGTGACTGCTCAGCCTCTCAGCCCACACAGCTGGCAAGTTCATCTGGAAACAGATGAACAATTCAGAATCCAAATGATGACAATGGAGCTACGTAAATCCAATGCAACAGTCAGAAGTGCCACTGCCTCAGGGGTCCACCTCCACCAGCTAAGTGGACAGAGGCGTCCAATCCAGAGCGGTCTCAGGAAAGCAGTGCTCCAGTTGGCCTACCTGAAATCATAGATGGAAAAAGCCTGACTCGTTCAGGCAAGAGGGAAAAGAGGCTCTGTGTAAGTAAAACTAGCTGGAACTCTCCGAGTTCTCAGCACAGGGGCTCCTCTGCCGCCAGTGTCCAAGGAAGGAAAGAGCTAAGAGGTAAAGGAGAAGGGCATGCTGAAAGTCCTACAGCAGTCTGGAGTGTGTGCCGAGTATTGATAATCCCCTTGACCTTGGGCTGCCTTGCGATAACAACCTGGAGAGAGAACAAGGGCCTGGTTCTTACCAGTTCCCTCTCCAAGGCCAGGCCAGCGTCTACTGCCTAAGTTTACAATACCCACAAAACTATAGTCTTAACAGCAAGGAAAGGCCTTGAGCACTCTGAAACCTCCCCCCTCCGCAATGGCACATCTGTCACCTCCTAACCAGTCCAATCTTTCTGTCCTTGTTTCAGTATTCCTAGGGCCTATTCTCAACAAGTAAGGAGAGTGGCCCTCCTCACAACACCAGATCATTTATTCTCTACCAAAACCTCCAGTGGCTTCCCACCATCTTCAAGAGACTAAGAAGACCCTCGAGGTTGGCATGCCATCACCTCTCTGAGTTTCCATCCTAATTTCTTCTTCCCTCCAATTCCTGAAACATGTAAGCTCCCTCCTGCGTCATACATACACACCCTGTTCCTGAAATGTTCTTCTCCCAGACAGCCACTGAGGATCTCTCCTTCACTTAGTTCAGACCTCTGCTCAAAACCTCCTTATCATGGGCTGGCAGGATGGCTCAGTGGTCTGAAATGCCTGCTTAGGAAAGCTTAGGCAGCCACAGGGACCGCGGTTTGATCCCCAGCTCCACATGCTGTGCCAGCCCTGCCCCCAAAGCAGGCCAAACAGGTCATAATTAAAGAGAAAAAAAAAAAAAAAAACTCCTTACCAGACAGATATTCCCAGACCATCCTGCACAGAGGAGTGCCATTTTCTTAACTCTTTCCTCTTTAATCTCTCCTATGCAATTTTGTACTTCTCTATATAATTTATCACTGCCTATCATAATTTTTACTTGTAAGAGTGTTAACTTATTCTCAGCTTCTTCCTGCTAGAATGTAAACTCAAGTTTTTCCTGTTTTCCTCTGGATCACAAGATCCTTTCACAGTAAATATCTGATGGATGGATGGGCAGATGGGTAGATGAATGAATGAATGAATGAATGGCAGAAAATGCCCCAGGACATGCTGGATAGTCAGATTAGGTTCGCTAGCCTCAAACAACAAGCAACACTGGACTCAGGAGGCCCCAAAATAGAAGGCCAGAATTGTTGCAGGAAGCCCAAAGATATATGTTGTTTGTCTATTCATTGGCAAACAGTTTCCATGTACCTACTCTGGGCCAGATGTCTCCACGGAAGGAGAGCTTCCCTTCTGTAATAGTGTACTGTGGAAGAAAGATAAGTCATACAGAAGCAATAACAACCTAGAAATGTCCATTCTCCTGAGAATGCTATAGCATAAATTTATAAACAGGTAAGGATGCTCAGAACTGCTACCTTGAAGAGCTAATTTTATTTATTTATTTTTTCTTTTGCTTTTTCCAGCCCACTAACTTTCTTCCCTATTTGCCTTCTTTGGACTCCTCAACTTAGAATGAGCCCACAAAGAGAAGCTTCCCCTTCTGCTCAAATCCCAAAGTGTTCAGTGTTATGGTTTATGTCTAGTTGTCCTCCAAAGCCTCATGCAGTCATGGGGCAGGGACTTCTATAGATTGAGACTTGACTCATGAGTCACTGGTTTTATACAATGGAATACTACTCATCCATAAAGAATGATAAGTTTGAAGACTTCATATATAAATGGATGTATATTGAACATATAATCATTAGTGAAATAAACCAGACCTATATGTGTAAATATCGTATAGTCTCCCTAATATAAGAACTTTAAAGAAGAAAACAAGAACTTAAGGGCATAACACAGCTGAATGTGTTATGGACTAAACGAAGTGACTGGAAGCAGATAAAGCAGAAAACATATCAATAGCAAAACCATACACTGATGTACATAGGATGAATCAGATATTGGTCTCAAGAACCTTCAAAAGGTTCATCATATTATACCACAATGTAACACTAAAATTATGCTTGGAATGCATGTCACTCTTGTCTTTTTGATGTGTACTGCTCCTGGTGTAAACTCAAGTTACTGTCTTTCTCTCTCTCAAGAGTAGTACTTGAAAATAAGAGACTGGGCCAAATACCATAGTCTTAACAGGCTACAATTTTGTATTTCCTTGAATTTCCAAATATCTGTGTCAAAATTGTGTAACTGCTTATACCACATTGTATGGAAAGCTACTAGAATATCAATGATGGTCAGAAAATATCATTTCCAAGCTAAGTCAAAGATATTTAAAACTCGGAAAGCCAGTGATGATAAGCTCAAGTACCTATGTTATAAAGTAATAGTATCACAAAGCTTTTCTGCTGGAGGGTTAAGAATGTAAGTTAACGGACCAAAAATTGGAGAAAAAGAAGGGCTATAAGGATAGCCAATATTTTGGCCCTAGCCCTTCAAGGTCAATAAGAACCCAGGATATAAGAGAACCTGTGCTGTAATATCCTATAACTCAGAGGTGTCCCAAATCTTCTGGTCAAGGAGATTATGGGACCTCAGAGGAAAGGGATGAATGAACTATAGTGCGTCTAAGGAGAGTCACCCAGAGAAAAACATTCTCTCAGGCTTTCACAGAAAGCAAACTGGCCAAGCAATGGCCGTGACTCATCCCAAAGGCTGACACTAACAACAGTTCTACAAACTACTGCCTATGGTCCCAAACTTAATCCTGAGGGGATTTGACCCTGGAAGATACCAAAAAAATGAATGTTTTGTTATACAGGTCTTGCTTTGACTTGCCCTTGACCACCCAGCAAAAAAAAAAAAAAAAAAAAAAAAAAAAAAAAATGCTTAATTACAATGTATGAAACGCAGAGTTAGATTGGTGAAATGAGCTTTAGGAGGCTTAGATTCAGTAGCCTCCAACATTACAAGCTTCACTGGTGGCCCTTTGCAATTGCAGAACATTTGACTGTGTATGTATCTGCTTCCTCTTAGTCCAAAGAAAAGTATATTCTTTTCCTTTTTTTCTTCTTTTCTAAACAACATCAATAGGGAGGTGGATCATGCCCACACACTGTACTGTGTAGAATGATTGTGAGGACAATATGCAATATGTCAACTTTCAAAAAAAAGAAAGGAGAAAAGAAAAAAAAAAGTAATGTTGATTTAAAAGTGTTAATGTTTAATTGTTTGATCAATCTTATATACCTATATGTATTAATCTAAACTGATCTGCCGGGCGTGGTGGCGCATGCCTGTAATCCCAGCACAAGGGAGGCTGAGGCAGGAGGATTGGTGCGAGTTCGAGACCAGCCACGGCTACAAAAGTGAGCTGAAGGCCAGCCTGAACTACATAGTGAGACCCTGTCTCAAAAAGACAAAAAAAAAATAAATAAATAAATAAATAAATAAATAAAATTGATCTGATGATAAAAATATGTAATATAACCATTGTTAAATTTAAACAATAAAAATATTAAATTTAAAAAAATGAGTCACTGGGATTACGTGTTTTAGTACTGATCTAGAGTTTGAGGCTTGATCCGTGATCCCTGGGATCATGTGTTTTAAGTACTTTCTGGGATTATGGGTGTAGCCTAAGGTGGATAGGCTGAGGCAGAGAGCCTGAATGTAATACAAAGAGAGACAGAGAGACAGACCAAAGCTGTTGCTCTCTGCTCCACTGGTTGGTCTGTTGCCTCTGTCATGATTGTTGCTGTTCTGCCATCATGAACTGGATGCTCACTGCCCTGTTTCACTCAGCCTTGGGCCAGCTGAATATGGACTGAAACCCCCAGTAACTGTGAGTTAATAAACCTTTCCTTCCTTCATCTTGAGTGTCGGGTATTTGTCCCAGCAATGAGTAAAAAGTAACTAAGACACTCACGAAGGACACTGGAGCCATGGAAGCCCCAGCTGGCGCCTTGGGAGTGTGCTAAGATCAGCCAAGTGTGGAGTTCACCGCAGCAGCAGCTGGGACCATTCTGCCCCTTGAGAGTATGACTTGCAGATGGTGGGGGACAAACAGTGCTGGCCGAGCACAGGGGCAACAAGACAGGAGATCTGAGAGAGCCAGAAGAACACAGTGCCACCGAGGTCCTCCTCTCACAGGGATCAGATGTCCACCTCCTGACTCTACAGCTGCCAAGTACACCTGGACTGCATTTTCAGCACACTAATAAGTTTTCAGAAAGGTTGGCTTCAAAATCATCAAAAAGTTATTAGCTGGCAGTTCCTGGGGCTGCCTGCGCACTTCCTGAAGGGCATTCACACTTACAATCTTTCCTGCTTTACTGAGACCCAGTGCTGAGGTGCTGAAAGGCTTAAGTTCCATCCTAGACTGGAAGGGTATGACAAGGCTTCGTTTTCCTGCATCGTGTGCTCATTGTGTGCCCAGGGTTCTCTGGGGTTCCAGAGGCTGTGCCTATGGAAAATCTCCAATGAGCCACAGAGGGCCCTCCAGTCAGCCAGCAGCCTCAGTTTGGAACAACTGACAGCCATCTGCTAGAAAAAGGTAAAAGGGAAGAGGGATCCTCCCACCCCAGCCTGAGCAAATCACCCAACTCACGGTGACTTCATGACACAGCTAGGTCTGTGGGCAGCTGCAGTGCTAGCCAGCTCCAAACTCTCCAACTACAACAGGGGACCCCAAAAAGCGCATCCTTGGACATTGTGTGGGTGGTTTCAGACCTCCCTGTTCTCAGATATCCGAAGCTCTATTCCACAAACTCCAGAAACCTCTCAGTATGACTATACTGAAGAGTTTTGATTTATTTAAAAACAAAAGTTAAAGCAAAAAAAAAAAAAAAAAAAAAAAAAAAAAAAAAAAAAAAAAAAAAAAAAAAAAAAAAAAAAAAAAAAAAAAAAAAAAAAAAAAAAAAAAAAAAAAAAAAAAAAAAAAAAAAAAAAAGCTGGTAAAAAAGCCCAAACAGGAAACAATCTAAATGTCCATAAGTAGTTTAAAAATTAATGTTTAAAATGTCAATGAATTGACTCCCATACATCGGTGAGAATTTTTAATCACAACTTCAAAAAAGAAGGCACTCACAAACATTATGTGGAACCTGAGAAGACAAATGTAGAAAGGCAACAGAGTGTATGCCACTCAATGCCTTTCATGTAAGATGTAAAGGGGACAACAGGGCCATAGCAGTGGTCACCTCAGAGGGCAGAGCATGCTGGAGCTCCAGGCTCTGGGATGCCGGTCATGCAGTATTTCATAAAGATGCTGCACACTGAGGACTGGTTGAAAATCAGTGCACGGATTTTCTCTTTGACCATTAACCAGTGTGTTCCAAGTGTAACTAAGCCTATGAGTCCCTATAGGACTGGCTGCTACCGTTTCTCTGAACTCGCCTGCCAAGACGCTTCCATTTATTCCCTAGGTGCTTCCTGTTCTCCTTCTAAAGTGGCCAGCAACCCACCTCAGGGCCTTTGCACTGACTATTCTGGCTGCATAGAATGCTCCCTTCTCAAATCCTATAGATCCTGTTTCTCAACACCTTCACATTTTTAATCTAAAGCAGGGATTGGCCCTCAATAGTCTCTACCCAAACCCAGCCATTCGCCCAGGTCTAGAAGCACACCTGTCCTTTATTGCATGTCCACAGTTGCTTTTGAACTCAGGGTGAGTAGCCAGCCAGCCAAGTATAAAATGGGTACTATCTGGCCCTTAACAGAAAGCAAGTTGCCAGCCCCTACCCCACCGTCACCCTCTGGGGAAGTCATTCCTGATCACCTTATTTACAGCAGGAATCAATCCTCACCCCCTTCCCTACCACCTCCCCACCCTTCCCTTCTCCTGCTCCTTATCCAAAATATTCACCAATAACCAACATACTATAGCTTAAACAAATGACTTAATTCAATGGGGGTTCTATCTATGTGAAAACAAGATCTTTGATAGTCTCACATTAAAAAAAAAAGAAAAAAGAAAAAAAAAGAAAGAAAGAAACAGATTAAGGCTAGCAGTCATAAGCATGGACAAAAGGATTTGGTATGACTGAGTGACACCACAGAGCAGGGGTGGGAGGACAGACAGGGGTCACGTTCCCAGGTTCATCTCCTTTAAGACAAAAAAAAAAAACAGTCAGTAATAACCACTCCCCGGGGCAGCTGGATGGATCGTCTCCTTATCTGCTCCTTATCCTGGGAAAAGCAGGGAGCTGAAGGCACAAAAATAGTTTGAATTCTTGGCACCCTTGCAGAGTTACATATTTTCCATTTCCTCAGTAAATCTTCATTTTCTCCCACAGCAAAACAATTCTAAGGATGGAATCCCTCAATTTCTTACAACTGCATGTGAATCTATAATTATCTCAAAATAAAGGGGGTAATTAAAACACAAGCACAGTTCCAGGCTGGGGCTTGCCAGTCTGGTCATTTTCTGAAAACCGAGACACGCTGGAAAACATACATTCTTGAGTTCTGGGTTTGACCTTTGCTTATCTCAAAAAAAAAAAAAAAAAAAAAAAAAAAAAAAACAGTGTCAGAATATTTCATGACTGAAGTTGTATAAATAACAGGACAACATCTGTCATGGCTTTTAAAATAAGTCATTTTAAATCTTCATATTGCTTTGGATCATGGGAGAAGTAAAAATGGCCACTGCAAAGCACTGCCCTATAGAAACCAGGTGAATCCCCGGGGGGGGCTTGGCCACAGTCCCCACAGGCCTGCATGACAGATGGAAAGGGTACAGGAAAGAGTCTATCCTGTGGAGTTGAGCCTACCCACGAAGACTCTGGAAGGAGCCTCAGCCTCCTCCAGTGCTTGCATGTTAGTCCTCAAGTACCAGCCAGCCCTCTAAGGAAGATATTTATAGTCAACATACAGCTGGATGCTATTAGGGAAACGCAAACCCAAACCACAAAGTCAGGCCACTTCATCCCATCAAATCCACCAAGATGACTACAATCACAAAGACAGATAACAGCAAGCGCCACTGACAGAGATGCGGAACATTGCAGTCCTCATCCAAGGTTCACGGCAACGTAGCACAATGCAGTCACTCTGGGAAATAATCCATCAGTTCCTTTAGAGTTAAATACAGAACTAGCAAAAGACCTGGCCCCTCCTCTCCTAGGCAAATTACACAGATCCACGGAAATACTCATACACAAACACTCATAGCAGCATTATTACAATACTCAAAACAGAAGTAAAACAACTTGAATTTCTGTCAACCAATAAAGGGACAGACTGTGGTATGTCCATACAATGGACTATTGTTCGGCAATAAAAGGAAAGGAAGTGTTTTTCTTAAGTTTATGTCTTTACTTATAGAATATAGGGTCTCACTATGCAGCTCAGACTACCAGCAGTCCTCCTGTCTCAGCCTTCTCAGCACTGGAATTGCAGATGTGCACCACCATGCCTGGTTTCAGGGCTAGCACAGCTCACCCAGAGTTCTGGTCTTGGCAAAGCATGCTGTGTCAGGAACCAAATCCTGGTCCTTTCATCTGCCAGGCAGGAGCTTGAGATCACTGAGCTAGCTCCCCAGCCCGTTTTTATTTTTTACTAGTACATGTTTGCAGAGCATAATTATTACACATGTGGAAAATTGATAATATACACAGCACATTTTAATTCTTTTTATACCCCCCTCCTTTTATCACCTGATCCTCTTCCCATTTGAGAAAGATTTATCTCCCTACTTCCTTTTAGCCAATGTTTACTTTGTCTTCATATATATTTGAGTTTCTTGTGTAAGAAAACCCATGAGATATTTAAACTTGTCTGTCTGGTTTATTTAGGGGGGCTTTCAGCTCAGCTCAGTGGTTTAAGTGCTTGTGCCAACAATCCCAGTCAGGTACAGGGGATGCCCTTAAGGCAGCCAGAGCCAGGAAAAAAAAAAAATTCCCTTTCACCCTTTAGAGGCTGGGGAGATAGCTCAGTAGAATAAGCACTTGCCTGGCAAACACCAGAGCCTGAGTTCAATGCCTGGTTCCAAAAAAAAAAAAAAAAATGTCTGATTTATTTCACTCACAATATGGTCTCAAGATGCATCTATTTTCCTATAAATTATTGATATATGCTATAACATAAATGAACCTTGAAAACAGGTTAAATGGAAGAAGCCAATTACAAGAACCCCACTTACAAAATTCAATTCATATGAAATGCCCTGAAAAGATAAACATACAATGGCATAAGTATATGAATGGTTACTTAGAGCTGTGGGAAACACAGGGGTGGAGGGGACGCAGTGGGGAGCATGGGCTCCTGAGGGCAGCACATGCTAAAATGACCGTTGGGATGAACACACAACTCCGCAAAGAGACCAAAATTCATTCACTTGTACACTTCAGATACAAGATCGCATGGTCCTAAGAGATGTAGGAGGGCCCCACTCAGAGGGCCCACAGCCCGCCAGCTCTCACTAAGAACACGCACTTGTCCATCTTTAAAGTCCTCCCCTCAACTGGGCTAGCTCAGCAAGCCAATCGCAGCGCTGGGCCCAGAATCACCTGGCCTCTCTTCCTTCCCCGGTCAGCCGGTGACTTACTTAAGAATGACCAATATACAGAAACAGGAGCTTTACAGAATTCTCCGTCATCAATGTATCATTATCCCCAAGCAGGAGGGAGAGCAGTGACCCTGGGAGGGCTTGGAGAAGGTGAGAGGGAGAAGCCGGATGCGCCCCAGGCCTCCTCCTCTCCCCTTCATCTCTGTGGGGAGGAAAATGGATGGCACCAAGTATACTCCAGGCATGCAGAATGGTGAAAATGTCTCTCGCGTATTTTTCAAAATATGATATCATAAAAATAAAAACACTCACAGCAGCAGTGAGCCATTTGGAGGACCAGGAAAGAGCACCATAAAAGAAACGCATGTGGCCGATGGCTGCAAGACTGCCTGTCATCCCCTATTTGTTAACAGGGAAGAAAAAATACACAGCTACTGAACCTTTTGGCCTTAGTTTCAGCACAGTTTTCAGTTAGGATTCAATTTGAGGAAGCTTCCCTACTCCAGCACCTGAATAATTCACAAGTGCTCAAAATACCCACAGGCATCCATGCCTGGGCAAACCTGCCACGTGGCGCCTAGCTGCCGCAGTGTGGGGTGTCTCCTTCTAACCCCGAGGGGCAGGCACCCGCCCACAGCCAGACATCGCCCAGAAGGGCAGACACCTGCCTCCTTCTCGGGGTCTCTCCCACATCACTGCCCAAGGCTGACATCTCTAAGGCTCACCCTTCACTTGCTAGAGGTCAAGGTCTTAGACCTGGGTTTAACACTCAGCCCACCACTACCTGGCTGTGACAGGAGACGGCAAAGGCGTAAGCATAGTAACTGTCCCTTCAGGGTCTACTTCTGAGAACTAGAAGAGCCAACAGGCGCTGGGCACAGAGGCTGCACATACCAAGTACATGACGCTTGGCAGTTATCACCGTCATGGTTGTTATTACTTGGTGTCACGTATGTATGTATTTATTTATTTATTTATTTATTTATTTATTTATTTATTCTCTCCTCCAGCCAAAACTTTTATTGAGCCCCATAGCACTGAAGTCACAGTAGCACCCTCAACATTTTGGGCCTGCAATCTGCAGAGAAGAGAGACAACATTCAGACCCACAAAAGAGCAAGTTGATAAACAGCTGTGCATCTTGTAAAGCAGGAATGGCTGGAGAAGGCTCCAGGGTGCAAGGCGGATACTCACATTGTGTTCAGTCACCAAACACTTACTGTTGACTAAGTCACTAACTGCAAGTCCCTGCAAGGCCCTCCTGCAGAACCGGGGACAGTCTGCCACGGCCCAGCACAGCCCACTCAAGGCTGGCATGGACACACAATGAGCGCATCTCCTGCTGGGGGCCAGGCCTCCTCCCCTCTTGCCCCTCTCTCTCCAGAGCCCTGTGGGCTCCGAGTCACCACTCCTCTGGAGGAATCTCACACATCTGATGTTTTTTCAGCATCTCTGGCTGTTCACACTTCACTGAGAGAGTGGAATTTTAAACAGAGCCTGTGGGAATAAAGGTCCACACACAGAGGGGAGGTAGAATTGTGCAAAAGACCTCCCACTTATTCCAGTCCTACTGTGGGGGAAATAATAGGATACATCAGAAGCTTCAGTAAAGGAACTCCCCCAAAACCAGGAGGTGATTATCAACCACCCAATACAAATGCAAGCCTACTGAGAAGACAGTGCTCAGGGAGGCATACATACAAAGTAAGCACCAGTATGCCTGGAGGTGCTTGAAGCCTGATACAAAAACCACTTCATTTTACCTCTCATTCTTCAGGCGCTAGCCAACCTGGATCTACAGAAGGTTTCTCCAGGTCATTGTCGCCTATATGAACTATACCTCAATGAGGCCATTCACACTGCCTCAGCAACAATGGTCAGTATTGTTTTCCAGAATGAAAAAGAAAACTCTGGAAAGATACAGGCCCCCCCCAAAAAAAAAAATCTGTGGAGAGCAGAAACCCTGAAGAATGTACCGAATATACCTGATGTCTGATATACAAGGATGATTCACTTCTTACTGAGCAATCTTTTGTACTACTTAAAATTTGATCATTTTCTTTTATAATTATCTTAAAGAAAAAGGATATTATCTCCAAAGTAAGTGATAGAAGGGGAAAAACCGATTTGGAAGGTGCTGTTCATTTGCTAAGAATTCCAAGTTTCAAGCTGGACGTGGTGGCACATGCCTGTAAGCCAACTACCTGGCAGGCTGAGGGAAGAGGAGCGCAAGTTCAAGCCCAACCTGGACAAAAAATTAAGTACAAACAGGGCTGAGGACACAACTCAGTGGTAGAGTATCCCTAGGTTCAATTTCTGATAGAAATAAATAAATAATATATAGAATAATTAAATAAATACATATATACATATATATATTAGGGAAAAAAATCCCCTTTTTTGATTGTTATGTGTCATTTCTTAACCAGACACAAATAAAGCACACAGCAAAGTAATCCAGCTCACACACGTTATCACAAAGAAAAAGAACTGTGAGAGGGGGTGCCAGATGCCAACCCCTCTGTCACCCACCGGTTTAGGTAGGTCCCTTCCTTTCTCTGGATTCCAGCTGCTCCCTGAGAGAGATGTAAGCATTAAATTAAAATCTAAAATCCTGGGGCTGAGGATATAGCTCAGTTGCACAGTGCCTGCCTAGCAAGCAGAAGGTCCTGAGTTTGATTCCTGGTACAAAAAAAAAAATCAAAAATCTCTTCCAACTCTCTAATTCCTCCCTGAAACACACAAACTTTTAATCTAAAACTTTTTTAAAATGACAAAGGTAACACACATAATCAAAGATTCAAATGCCATGGATGTAGACAAAGTGAAGCATCCTATACTGCTCCTAAGGCTTCCGCTCTTCCTCTCACCTTCCACAATTAACCACTGTTAGGAGCCTGGGCCTGTGCAGCCCAGCACAGCAGGGACCAGCATGAGCAGCTACTTAAATTTTAATAAATTAAAACTAACATTGAGAACCCAATTCCCGTGACATTAGTCATAAGTGTGACACACAGAGCTAGAGACTACCACCTAATACAGCCTGGTTTCACCGTCACAGAAGTTCTACTGGAAGATTGTCTGTCATGCAAAAACCTCCTGCTACTCTTCCCACCTCTTTCCAGTGCACAGTGAAGCCTCTATGATCGAATCTCTTAGGCTCTTCCTGCTGTGTGCAGGACCATTCCAACACGAAAACAGGGTGAGGGGGCTTAGTGAAGGGCTCCCAAACTCCTGATGCACAAAGAAGAAAGCCTAGCTTCACTAAGGGCTTCGCCCAAGGCCACAGGCCATGGAAACATGCCCACCCTACCAACATACAGCAGGGAAAAACCTTAACTAAGAATTCACAAGCCCCAATGACTCTTCCGGTGGCACTTTTCAAAAAGGTATTCAAATCCTGAGAGGAAACACTCAACAAAGCCTATCTGTAACTCTGAAAGGATAAGCTAAATAGTCCTACAAAGCTGTTCTCCAGGTCTCTGTGCCCATTCAAACCAGCCTCAGTGGTTGTACTAAGTATCCCCTAACATGCAGGGGCCAATGTCATCGGCAATCTAACAAGTCAGAGAATTGCCAACACTCCACTGCAGGCATTTCTCTTCTGTTTTATAATATTACAGGCTTTCCTTTTTGTCCCCAGCAAATTCCACACCTTTCTCCATGTTTAACCTTCTAGCAGATGCCTCCCTTCTTAATTGCACACATTCTTAGCACATTCCCCAGTATACAGGCCAGCCACGGTCTGCTTTTTTTAAAAATTCACCTCAGACACACCAACCACATAGGACAAATTTTAACTGACATGGAAAATCAAATGAACAAAAACACAATGGGGGGACTTTTAACAATCCATGTCACAAAAAGTTAGATCAACTAGGCAAAAAAAATCAGCAAAGAAACAACAGAAACAAACCCAACTTGTAAAGAAATGGGCTTAGTAGATCTTCACACAGTGTTCCACCCAACAGCATCAGAATACACCTTCTCAGCTGTACATGGGATGTTCTCCAAAATAGACTACATACTAGCATGCAGAGCATGCTTAGGTAAATGCAAAGAAATTCAAATTATCCCTTGCATATTATTTGATCATAATGCAATGAAACCAGCAATTGTTAACAAAAGAAACCACAAAAACTCCATAATTTAAATAACACCGTCCTGAACAATCAATGGGTTACAGATGAAATTAAAAGAGACATCATACAATGTTTATAATCAAACAAAAATGCTGATAAAATTTACTAGGACCTATGGGGTTCAATGAAAGCAGTCTTAAGAGGGAAATTTACAGCAGTAAATTCTCACATCAGGAAAACAGCACAAGGACCAGCCAAATAGCTCAGTAGATTAAAATGCCTGGAAGGAGGTGCAGGGGCCAGGGATTCGATCCCCAGGGTCTGCCATGCCAGCCAGTACCTGGGGATTACTGAGATGGTAATTGAAACTGGGTGTGGCGGCTTGCACCTATAATCCCAAATCTTGGGAGGCTATAAACTGGCAGGTTACTACGAGTCCAATCTAGTAGTGAGACCCTGAACACCCTGTAGACCAGTGGTTCTCAACCTGAGAAACGGCCAAAACACAGGGGTTGCCTAAAGCCATCAGAAAACACATATTTAAACCCACACTATGCCATGATGAAATGTTATTTATTGGAATTAGTAATTTGAAGTAGCCACCAATATTATTTTTTGGTTTGGGGGTCACCAAAACATGAGGAATTGTATTGTGGGGTCACGGCATTATAAAGGTTTAGAACCACTGCTGTAGACCTTTCTCTAAAATACAAAAAAAAGAAGAAAAAGGAAAACAGAACAAGTGCAAATAAACAACTTAATGCTGCACTGCAAGCTCCGAGAAAAAGAAGAGCAAATCAAGCCCAATGCCCAAAGAAGCCAGGAGATAATAAAGACCAGAGAAGAAATTAATGCAATGGAGACAAAGAAAATGATACAAACAATTAATGAATTGAAGAACTGGTTCTTTGAAAGTATAAACAAAATTGATAAACCTCTAGCCAACTTTATCAAAAAGGAAAGAAAAAATACAACTTCATGTAATAAATAATAACAAAGGAAAAATCACTACAGACCCTATAGAATTTCAGAAAACCAACCAGACAGCTAGCTCAGTGGACTAAAAAGCCTGCTCAGGCAGTTCCATCCCCAGCATGCCATGCCAGCCCCGCCCACCCCCAGGCACACTGAGACAACAATTGAGAATGGGCATGGTGGTGTGCACCTGTAATCCCAGTGCTTGGGAGGATGAAAATGGGAGGATCACTATGAGTCTGATCTGTATAGTGAGACCCTGTAGACCTTGGACTAAATATACATACATACATACATACATACATACATACAAACATACATGCAAAAGGAAGTTCAGAAGATCACCAACACCTACTTCAAAAATCTTTACTCTCACAGGATGGAAAAGAGAAGAAATGGACAGATGGCTAGATACATATGACTTAACAAAGCTCAATCAAGAAGATATAAAAACTCTAAATAACCCAGTATCTGTGAATTAAATTGCAAATGTAATAAAAAAAACCTACCAACCAAAAAAAAAGAAAGCCCAGGTCCTGATGGATTCATAGCTGAATTTTACAAGAACTTTACAGAGAATCTAATGCTAATTCTTCTCAAGCTCTTAAATGACGTTGAAAGGGAAGCAATTCTCTCAAACTCAATCCTGGAGGCAAGCATTATTCTGATACCAAAACCAGAGAAAGACCCAACCAGAAAAGAGAACCATAGGCCAATCTCCTTCATGAACATAGATGCAGACAGAATGCAGCAAATCAAGATCAGACACCAAATGGGACGAATCCCACTTGGACATTACCATCAGCCCTTGTAGGAACACCAGCAACATCCTGGTACTTGCCTATCCCAGCAGTGTCACCTCCTCCTCTTCTCCCTCCCCCTCCTCATTCTGCTCTTCCTCCAGAAGGAGGCTTGAAGATCACTTTCATCAGGCCCTCTCTGCTGTGCTCAAGATCACCCTAACAGGGTACAGGACAAACTGCTTTGATCAGGTCTCCCCCCTTCCTCTTGTGTAACTAGGAAAGACTGCTGGTACACTGAGGGCCACAGGTCATAGAACCATCCTTCCTGCTAACAACACATAGACGTTTAAAGCTTTAACCAAAAACCTGTGAACTCTGTCATTTGAGTATGACATTTGTTGGACGGATGGAAGGATGGATGAATGGATGGACGAATATACTCTAAATACTGAATTGTTTTTTAAGTATTGAATCTGACTTCAGATTAAAATCTCATAAAAAATAAACACCTAATCTCTCACAACAATAAGAACATATTTTATACTTAACAACTGCTCAATACACTGAGGAAGGAAAAACCTGGCACCTGCTACTCTGCAAAGATACTAAAGGAAGCCCGCGGAAGGAAGATAGGAGTATTTAACAATATATATTGGATAATAGCGTTAAAAGCCTCCCTTTCTCTAATGGAAGCACAATCTGGAGAGAACCCTGAACCACCTTCCTCTCTGTGGCATATGATTAAAATCTGCTTTGTTCCTCTAATTTGCTATTCTCAAATTACCACAATGCCGCTGGTGCTGCAGACTCAGGCTTTGCTGCCCTTGAATCGCTGTACAACTTCTCCTGCTCCTTTTTTCCCTTTTAATCAGCACTAAACCAAGAAGGTGCCACCTACACCTGGAGAAACTATAGCTCCAAACCCAGAGGCAAAATGTCATTCAAGGTGTCCCCTCTCCCCCGGGATGGGAGGATGCCCCTCAGCAGAAAAGCATGTCCCTCGAGGTTTAGAAGTAAAGAGGTGAAGCTATCCTTGACCAGGCTCCAGGTGGTAGGAAAGAAGTGTTTTTCCACCTCTGACGCTAGAGATTTTATTACTCCTCTATCTAAGCCTTCAAAACAAAGAGACTCAAACTAGACTGTAGCTAGTACCTAGCCAAACACACACACACACACACACACACACACACACACACACACACACTTCATTTTCATATTTTTCTACTGGTCCTCTAAATACCACAGTCTAGAATTCTGTAGAGTTCATCTTAATTCTACAAAGTAAGCTACCTTAGATGATAGACATGAAATTCTATTAACATTATCCTTACATGTTTTTCTGTAAAAGAACATTGTAAAAGAACAATGTGCTCCCCACACATGCAGAGGGAACTAATTATCCAGTTAGGTTATGTGGTAAAATATTCACATATAGACACAAAGATATAGTTTGATTGAAATAGTCCATTTGAAAGCTGGGCAGGGTGGTGCACACCTGTAATCCCAGCACTTGGGAGGCTAAGGCAGGAGGATCAGTGTGAGTTCAGGACCAGGCTGAGCTATAAAAGTGAGTTCAAGGTCAGCCTGAACTGCACAGCGAGACCCTGTCTCAAAAAGATAAAGAAAAAAAGAAATAATCCATTTGAATACACTGTCAGCAATGGGTTACTAAAGAAAATAAGTAGGGAGAAAATTTAAATTGTGTCCTGAGATGACAGTCATGACACCAGTTTGCTTTCTCTACTCAAAGGGGAGATACATGCATGATTTTCTTCCTATACAATTAAAAAAGTTATCAGCATGAAAGAATTATATCCTTTAAGACTATTGAAGAAGACAGCTGGAACAAACCTAAAATGCAAGACCAAATCTTAAACTTGCTAAATTTGAAACCTTAGAGAAATCACACTACCTTTGGACTTTAATTGAGTCAACTAGCTAATAAATATTGCTGCTGTGCTACTCAATGATATCAAAAGGATAGAAGAGAAGAGAAAGATTGCTACCAAACAGAGAACCAGTAAATACCTAAAACCACCACAAAATTGTAGACAGCACCTATATAACACAGAGATCACAAAGACCAACACTGTTTTCAGGACCATGGGCAGTAACATATACAGAGAGACCCACCAAAACAATATCATCAGCAAGAAACAACAAGGAAGAATTATTAGCCAATTTGTCAAATAGGCTTTTGTCCCCTTTTATTAATAAGCTAGTTACTAATTTTTACACCCTAGTTAATTTTATCAGGATATCCACTAATAAATGAGATTGTTTCTGTGGGTGAACACCATTTCAATCAATCTTGATTTTGCAGCTCAATGTTTGTCATCAAACCCTAGAGCCTCACAGGAACAAATTATCCTTCTGAGGTGAGATAATAAACCAAACCCTGATCTGCTAGTCCAGTAATTATCTTCCCCTGCCACAAAATAATTATATTTCAAACCCTAGCATGATACATGGATATAGTCTGACAAAACTCTACTATACATCTAAGAGTCAGGCCATTACTTTACTAATATTATTTCTTTGAACGATTTTATACTACTTGAATAACATTTGCTTAGGAGATATCTGAGATATAAATGAATGTGAAATAAATCATAAATTATTGAAGCATAATTTGTAAAGCTGCTCCTCAAAAGAACATGATTTGAGGGGTTGGGGATAGCTCTGTGGCACAAGTGTCTGCCTGGCAAGTGCAAGGTTGTGAGTCTGAACCCTGGTCCTGCAAAAAAATAACATGCTTAATTTTGTATCACACTGTCAGGATTTTCAAATGTATGTATCATCTATTTAATGTTCATGACACTGTCTCAAAGGGCAACATGGAAATGCTATGCTTTAAAACTCAGAACTGAAAAGCTGAAAGATGTCTTTTTCTCTTCCTAGTCCAAAATAAGACATGAGAATAAAAGACAGTAAAATGCATTTTGAATGAAACTCATGGTTTGACTGCCCAGTTCGCATAAGATGGAGAACAGTTCTTACTGGTGTTCAGATCAGAGTTGACTAATAAGAAAAAATAATCAAGTACCCCTGGAAGGAATTCACAAGCTCTTACTCCATTGATTCTATCTACTAGAATGCAATGAGACGAAACTTAGACAAAAAAAAAAAAGAACACAGGTCATTTGGTTTCATCCATGGTGGTTTCTGCCACCATCTGCAAGGACATGTCTTGACTATGTCTCTGATAATTTTCTTTCCTTCTATCCAACTGTAGACTGGGAATTCTCCACTCCAGTGCCCTATAGACACCGCAAGGCCATGACACCCAAATGAAACTCACCACAACCACTCTACCTTCCTTCTCTTTTAACTTAGGTCCTAGGGTCCAGTTTCATGGATGTGACCATATATTTTCTCAGGAACCCACCCTTAGAAGAGCCTACACTTGGTTTAAGAGGATCAATCATTGCTGCCTTAAGTTTTTAATAATTTTTGAACAAGGAGTCCTACATTTTCATTTTGCACTGGGGCACAGCAGTGATGTGATGTGACCAGTCCTATCTCTCCTAGCACAGTGTCACCACTACCTCTCTCTGTCACTGACACCAACCATCTGTCACCCACCCCAGATGCACCCTTCCTTCATCCCCAAATCCAGTCATGCCATCCACATCGAGTTGTACAGCAAGCAAGGTCAATTCCTCCACTCATCTTTTAATAATCAGTCAAGATGCATCCACACCTGACACACAGATGTTCACCCTGATAGGTGCCTTCTCTTGCTCTTCCACCTATCTCTCTCTCTCTCTCTCTCTCTCTCTCTCTCTATCAATCAATCATTTTGTCCTCAAACTGCTCTCCTATCTTTTCATAACCAACTTTACAGTCAGACTTTGTGGAACTGTTTTTTACAGGAGGTTTTATTCTTTTTTTGGTGCCAAGGATCAAACCCAGGGCTTCCAGCTCACTAGGCAAGCATTCTACCACTGAGCCAAATCCCCAGCCCCTACAGTCAGACTTTGATTGCTAATTTTATTTTCTTTTATTTCTCTAGTTCCCAGCTCTGTGCTTCTGATATAAGAGATACTGAACAAATGCTCATTAAATAAGATTTGATTTCCAAAACCTTTAATTGACTTTTGAAAAACATGATGGCTTGATCCATACAAATGTCTTCCTCTTCATAATGAGCTTCACATTTTTTTCCTACAGCGATCCCTCCTTTCCAAGGGGCACCTTCACGGAAAGTCACCCACACAACTGCTCCATAGCTTAGGGTGCAACTGGAGTGCACTGTGTGTTGTCCTACAGGATCACTGTCTGTCCGGGTCATTTTTGCAAGTGAAAACAGCTGTGGCCCTATACCTCTGAGATCTTCCAGGTGCTGGAGCTTTGACACAATGACTTATTCCTGCTGGGTTATAGCCAGATCTCCTTGGCAATGCTACCAAAAGTCCAGGACACAGGAAATCAAGGTCCCAGAAGGCTGTCACTAACCCCAGGCCCCCAGTTCTCACAGTAACACTCAGCACCTCATCAAATCTGCTGTCACAGGAAGTCTGGGAAATTAAGTCACCTCTGTACAGCATGGAGCCTTCAAAACTCCTTTAAATAAGGATCTACAAAACCTTTCTTTGTAGGGATTGTACATATCAATATTTACTAAAATCTTTCAAAATATTCAACTGCTAATTCATTTTAAAATAACAATAAATCCATTATACATTAACGTAAATGATGTATCTTATGGGAAATAAC